>PITA01010046.1:0-74097 GCA_004023965.1 Spilogale gracilis
ATTTTTTTTTTTTTTTAAAGATTTTATTTATTTGATAGAGAGAAACACAGCCAGAGAGGGGAACACAAGCAGGGGGAGTGAGAGAGGGAGAAACAGGCTTTCCGCCTAGCAGGGAGCCTAATATGGGACTCGATCCCAGGTCTCCGGGATCATGACCTGAGCCGAAGGCAGTCGCTTAACCAACTGAGCCACCCACGTGCCCCCCTCTTTTCACTTCTTATTCCCATATCTCTATGCATGATCCCTCTTGAACACTAAATGTTGGCGGTTTCTCTGAACTGAGTCCTGGGGCTTCATTTCTTCGTTTGCTTACTCACCCTAGAGACATAGGACATAAAAGCATGAACTCTGAAGCCACACTGCCTGGCTTCAAATCCTGAGACTTCCACATTCTAGGGATGATCTTGGGTAAGTTATTTAACATCTGTATGCCTCAGATCCCCTATCTGACAAAACGGGTATGATGATCACAATGTCATGGTCAGGACTGAGTTAGCAGTGATATGAGTTTAAGATAACTGAATAAATCTAAGGCACTTAGAACTACGCTTGGCACAGAGTAAACTCGGAATCAGTAAAAAATGCTATTATCAATTACCATTAATTTAATTCCACCCAGTTGCTGATGATTCCCTATTGTGTTTGAATTCTGACATCTTTTATGTCCCACGGCCCACTTGAGAATTCTACTTGGACAGCTCAACAAAATGTCTCAAAGGTACTATATCCAGGATAGAATCTTTCCTCTCAAACCTACACCTTCACCCACACCTCTAGTCTTTATCAACTCAGTGAACGCCACCTTGTTTTCCTAGTTATAGCAACCAAAACCTAGAAATTATTCATAGCTCTTCCGTTTCTCAATACAAGTTCAATTCACCACCAAATCCTACCATCTCTCTCCAAAACAGATCTCAAATCTAGCCCTCTTCATCATGGCCAACAATTCTCCTACCGGATCCCCACCAGAGCCTCCCCTCTGCTTTCTCTCTGCTCTGCCCTGTACTCTACAACCCATTTTCCTAAGAGTAGATTTCTCAAAATAAAAGTTAGATCACATTACTCTCCTATTCAACACTCCTCAGTGGCTTCCCTTCATACTAGGAGTAAAACCCAAGCTCCTTAAGGAGATGTGGTGCGTGTTCCTGTCGTGTTGGACAGGCTAAGCTGTGGTCTACCTCAGCAAATGCTGCGGGCCACATCCACACTGCCCTTCTCTTCCTCTGGACGGTGCCTACCTTCTCTGCCATTAGGACTCACTTCTAAGGCTACTTCCCTACTTCCCCAAAGATTTTTCTGATTCTTAAGTGGGTATCTCCTGTTTTTTCTATTCTAGCCACTTTTTTCTTCCCTTCACTGGACTTACTGCAATGTACTATTATTTTTATTTGTTCCTGACCCTTTTATAATGGAGTTCCATGGAGACAGGTTACAGCTGTCTTGTTTTCCATCTTACCCCCCCAACTAGCATCAGGCATAGTAGGCATTCAGTAATTGGTGAACATGAGTAAAGCTGCTGTTTACATATATTATTTATTCTTTACCATAACCATGTGGGGGCATTTATCATCCCCATTTTAATGAGGCAGCCAAGAGTCAGAAATATTAAGGGATCTATAGCTTTTAAGTGTAGAAACAAGATTTAAAGGCAGGTCACTACTGAGATGCCCATGCTACTTCGAATACACACACTGCCTCCTCCCTAGCCCTACCGCTAAACACCTAGCCTCAACCCTCTGCCTCCAGGCACTTTCTTACCCCTTCTGCCCCTAAGAAGTCATACATGTTTCCCATTATATGGGCTTTCACTTCCATAGGTTGTGACTAACAAAAGCAGTGGTCCTAACTGTGGCTTTTTGCTTCCCAAAGAACATGTATGGAGGCATTTTGGTTGCCACAACTGGGGAGGTGCTACTGGCATCTAACAGCTAGAAGCCAGTATGTGGCTAACCATCCCACAATACACAGGACGGCCCCCACCCCAAAGAATTACTTAACCCAAAATGTCATCACACTGCATGTGAGAAGCCTTGCCAGTAAAGAACCCGCTTACAGTAGGGTACAGTTGCCGCTGACCTTAGGAACCAGACAGGTAACATAAACGAGTCAAGGAGGACCAGATATGGGCACTTGAGTGGCTCAGTTGGTTCAGCCACTGCCTTCGGCTCAGGTCATGGTCCCGGAGTCCCAGATCAAGTCCCGTGTTGGACTCCCAGCTCCACGGGGAGTCTGCTTCTCTCTCTGACCTTCTGCCCTCTTGTGCTCTCTCTCAAATAAATAAAAATCTTTAAAAAAATTAAATTTTTTTAAAAAGGAGGACAGATGGAAGGGAAAAAACAATACTTTTCATTATCTCTCTCTTCCATATTCAGGTTACAATTTTATGTTTTGTAAATGACATCTTACCTTGTAGTCTTTCACAACAGGTATGCTTTATTTGTAATTCTTCACTTCCACAAAGGAAAGGATTCCTTCCATTTCTCCTTGAAACACAGCCCTCTCCAGCTATCCTTCTTACTTCCCTCTTTTGATAATAGACATGGGTACAAGAAACTCTAATGAAAATAACAGCCATATCAGATGATGAATGGCAACTTACAGCCCCAGATTTGGGAAAACAACAGAGACTAGGAGAAACTCCAGCAAACAGGAATGTCTGTGCCCCCCATTAAAAGAGGGGAGGGGCACCTGGATGGCTCCATCAGTTAAGCATCTGCCTTTGGCTCAGGTCATGATCCCAGGCTCCTGGAACCTGGAATCAAGCCCTGCACTGGGCTCCCTACTCAGAGAGGAGCCTGCTTCTCCCTCTCCCTCTGCTTACAACTCCTCCTGCTTATGCACGCTCTCTCTCTGCGTCAAATAACTAACTAAAATCCTTTTTAAAAATTAAAAAATAAAAATACATACATACATAAATAAATAAGGGAAAGCAAGATGCACTTCATCCTAGGGGTTTGCTGCCATGTAGGAACATCAGCCCCGTGATACTAGGCAGTCTGCTTCTAAGTAGAGGCAGGACATAGGGCTTTAAAATTATTGACACTTCCCTCCACCTCACCCCACCCCAGATTCTGATTTAATTGGTCTGATGTGTGACTTGGCTAGCAGGAATTTTTTAAGTTTTCAGGCGACTCTAGTCCAGTTTTGCTAAGATTGAGAGCCACCAGTCTAATCCAGGCCTTGCATTTTTACTCATATACAAACAGAAGCTCAGAGAAGCTAACTGCTTTGCTTAGGCCCCCAACTGGTTTAAAACAGGTATAGAATCAGAAAACAGTTCTACTAAGGCAGTGTTTTTAAACCATAGGTTATAATACTACATCATAAAGCTCAAGAGTTAATAAACAGCATTTCTTTTAAAAACGACAGAATAGGAAATCAGAGTATACTGCACATCACAGGAATAAGTGTTGTTAAATGACACTTGATTCAAGTATACGCACATATTTGCTGGTCTCCACTGCATCTCTAACTCCATTCTCCTCCTTTCTCTACCTTATTCCCAGGCCTACAGAATGATTCAGCTGGGTCCCTTGCCAGAGGAGTTCCAGTTGGTCAGCCAGGGGCATGAGCTGAGTGGGAGAGCAGAGAGTGGGAGGAGAGGGTCTGGGGGTTCCTCTTCATGGGAGATCCTGCTCCCTTAGCACAAGCGCTCCCTCGGGTCAGCTTGTGATAAAGCGTCCCTTCCCCTGGAGGCCCAGAGGTGGTAGCACTTTCTGACTGCTGACAGTCATGGGTGTTTCAATGTCTTTTATGGGCTCCTTAAAACTGTTCACTTCTGAAAACAGTCCATTTATTAAATCTGTTTTCTGCTAAGACACCAACATACATAAATGGAATAACAGACACGTGCATAAACGTACTGGCTTGTACTTTCAGAAGTGTGAGTAGGTTTAATGTAAATTGTATTGCTTACTGTGAGTTATGGTCAATAAAGTTCGACAAAGAGCATCACAGTTTTTCTTCACTATATCACTGCTCCCCCTGAGTGATGTAGGGAGCTACTGGATTGACACTTCAAAAAACAAACATTTGAAAAACAATTCTTTATGACTGTTACCACTAAATAAATAGCAAATAATGTCCAAAAATTTAAAAAATGTTTATTTAAGTAGATTTTTTTTTAACAGTACCCAGCAGCAGAAAGGGCTGCCATGGTAGGTAGTGAGTTCATCAGTACATATGGAGGAGATGAAAGAAACCCAACTGAGAACCTCTAGTCAGTTTCTAACTCTTAAAAATGTGTGCTTTTAAAAGGGAGCTTCAAGTTGTAAAATTTCTTCCCAAACATAAATGAAGCCACTTTTGTGATAGCAAAATCTCACGCTAAAGACCTGTATGGCGTCAACTCAACTCACATTCATTCTGCAAAGGGCAAGAAGAGAGGAAATGAGGAAGCTTTCAAAAATGTCAAAACTCAAAAAAAAAAAAATGTCTAAACTTTGCTCCTTTTTGCAGGACCCAAGGGTACAGGGCCAGAGGAAGAACCAAACATCCTATGTCCAATCATTCTCCAGAATGCTGCAGATGGCCTCTCACAGATGTAGAAAATCATCCAACCTCCATCCAATGACCAGTGTCCAGAGGAGACCCAAAAATGTGAGACTGCCCTTCACTGTTCCTCTTTCCAATGCCCACAGGGGTAAGTCAAGTAAAGTACCACACTGTTCTATTAATACAAAACTGCATTTAGGTATAAGCATTAAATATAATGCTCACTAAATCCAAAGCTAAGCCGTCCAATAAAAGAAGATTCAAAGTAAATGCAATTACAAGAAAATGGCAAGATGATTATCCTATGGGTGTTACTGTAACCTCCCTGAAAAAGAAGTGGTGCCCTTCCATATTTCACAATGAAGTGGGTAATGTGTACACTAGCCACTCAATAAAAATGCAACTTCATTCTGTCACAAATCAGTATTATGTATGTGCTTTTTTTAAAAAAATTTTTTTTAAAGATTTTATTTATTTGACAGAGAGAAACACAGCCAGAGAGGGAACACAAGCAGGGGGAGTGAGAGAGGGAGAAGCAGGCTTCCCGCTGAGCTGGAAGCCTGATGTAGGGCTCCATCCCAGGTCTCCGGGATCTCTGACCTGAGCTGAAGGCAGTCGCCCAGCCAACTGAGCCACCCAGGCGCCCCTATGTATGTGCTTTTATAATAGCAACTGAAATTTGTTAAAGGCTTTAGATACAGAACGCCTTCCTATATATTAGCCACCTCTTTTAGTTCTATTCCTCAGAACATGCCCATGGAGTAAGCAGGAGAAGCGATAATCTCAGGTCACAGAGAAGAAAAGGGCTCACAAAGGAAATAATTTGAAACTTAAACCAAACAACCACTCTTCACAGGATTTGGCGCCTGTCTCATCCATTGTACCATGCTGCCTCCCCAAGGTGAACTTATCTAACCGGCACACTGGTAAGGTTCTTCTAACTCGCTACTGAAAAGAGGAAGAATACACTGAAAACACTGAATTTTTCTTGGCTTGAATCTACAACACATAAAAGTACCCAAATAATAATATCAACCTTTCTGAGCCCATTAAAACACACACACACACACACACACACACACACGGAGATGACTCTGGCCTTTTATGATTGAGTGGCTTCTAGTGGTGGATGTTATGTCAAGGGAAGCCCAACTGCTGTGTCCCATTCCTCCAACTATTTTGAAGTTCAAATTCTTTTGGGCCACTAAGAGAATTTGAAAGGGTAATTAGGCATAAATCACCAATAGTAAAATAATGCAGAAGCCAAAACCCATTATGGTATTATATAGGAAAGGCGGTGTTACATTTTACTGGCCTAGAAAAATTAGGCCCATTATCCAAACTGCTATATCCCGCCTTATCGGAATGTCAATTAAGGAAACAAAGGAAACCTGAAGTCCGTCACAACCTGTGACTGTTTCAACTTTATTTTTTTCAACACATCGCTGCACAGCATCCATTTGGTGCATGGCAGCGGAAAAGGAGGGAAGCCCTCCACACCAAACGTTCCCAAGTCAGCAGAGAGAATTAGAGCTCCAGGGCCCAAAACACAACACAACCTGGAAAGTGACATGCCGAGAGGAATCACTAAGTACCACCGGCGGTGTTTGCGGCCAAGAAGAAAAAAGCACGCTAAAATTTAATTATAAGTTTAGCAACTTTCTAGGACAGGGAACGTGCTTCTGCTTTGAGCTCCACGGAATCGCTTCCAACCCAAACCAAACCATCCTCCGGGCAGGGGGCGAGATAACGGGAAGGCGGCCGGTCCGCGCCAATCAGCAGCGCCCAAGTCTTGTTAAGCGCAAACCTGTCAGTTCGCCGCCAGGCCGGGCAGCTGTTGATCTCGGGGCCTTTTTTTTTTTTTTTTTTTTTTTTTTTTTTTTTTTTTTTTTTTTTTTAAACAGAGACAGAGAACGGACGGGAAGGGAGCGAGGAAGGCTGAGCCAGGCGGAGGGGGAGGGGAAGAGGAGGTGAGGGCGTCCCAGGAAAAGTCGGAAAGGGATGCAAACTGGCGGGGACCGGGCGGCGGGGCTCCGCGGCGCGGAAGTGGAAGGGGAGTCTAGGGGAGGGGGAAAGGGGCCCGCGCCTCAAAGTTCCGCGTCCCGGCGGCGCCCGCGCTCTGGGGCTGCTCACCTAGCAGGAGCGTGGTCCAGGTCCGGCCGCGCCCCGCGCGCCGCAGGCCCAGCGCCCAGCGGAGCCCCGCCACCAGCCGTCCCCCAAGCCCGCCCCCAGCGGACGGCGCGGCGGGCTCGGCGCGGGGCCCTCTCCTGCCCGCGGCGCCCTTGCGCCCGGGGGACCGAGGCGTGCGCTCGGGCCCGGGCTCCCCGGCGCCGGCGTCCGGCGCCCCCCTTAGCGGCGACTGAGAAGCGCGGGGCGGCTGGGGCGGCTTGGGGGCCGCCTCCCGGTGCTTGTTCCGCGCCTGCAGGACCATCTTGGCATAGTCGCGCCCGCTCGCTGCGCGCGCCCCCACGGCGGCTGGGGAACGGCGGGCTGGCGGGGCGGCCCCGGCGCCGCTCACTCTCCGGCGGGCGGGCGGAGGGCGGGCCGTTCCCTCCCCGCGGGCCAGGAGGCGGGGAGAGCAGCAAGGCCGGGCGGCGGCTGCTTGCTTTGGCTGTACGGCCGGGAGGCGGCGCCGGACTCGCGCGCCCGCCGCCGTTGCCGCCGCTCCGGTTGTCACGGCGACCGCGGAACGCCGGGGGGCGGGGGCGGGGACACCCGTGAGCGGCCGCGGCCCCGCCCCCGCCGCCCCTCCGCGCCGGACGCGCGCTCCCGGCCGGCCTGCACGCACGCGCGGACTTCCGGCGCGGGCGGGGGAAGACCTGGCGGCGGCCCCGCGACCCCCGCTCTGCTTGGGGCCCGCGTAGGGTTCTGTCGGGGCTTGGGCGCTGAACGCCTTCTGAGGGTGGCCGCCCCGCCCTGTGGGAGTAGTTGGGAGGAAGCAAGGGCCCTCACGGGGCGGGGGCTGCCGGCGAAGTTTCGTGCGCGTGGAGCCGAGCGAAGCCCGCGTGGCCCCGGCGACTCCTCGCGGGGGTGGGCCGGGCCGGGGAGGAGGCGCTCGGAAACGACCACGCGGGGCGCTGTGCGGACGTTCTGCAGCCTCTGGGGCCCCTCCGCTGGAAGGCGAACGGATAAAAGTCAAGCCGTGGTCTCACTGACTCCACAGTGTGTGGCTTCGTAACTGGGGACACTGTCCAGAGCAGCTCCCTCCACTGATGCGACCGACGGTGCAACCCGACTTAAAATGGCAACAAAGTATCTCAGAGAAAGTGATAAGCGTCGAGGCACAAGTAAGTGTGCGCCTGACGTTGCAATCGGAAAGTGAAAACTATGGTGGGAAATCAGGTTGAAGGTGATCAAATTGAATGGCCCGAGAAGGAAAGACATCAACAAGCATGTTCTGTAAGTTTCGCGTGCTGTAATCTCGTGAGTTAAAGCAAAGAAACTTTACTTGCTGATAAAGTACAAAAACTTCAGTCGAGAACGTATTTTCTCTCAGACAGCACGGAATGCGTGAGTAAAGGAAGCCCAGCAGATTAAGAAAACCAGGCAAAGCCCAGTTGCCCTCCTCCCTCTATTCCACCGCACTCCCAAATTCTTTGCACAACGCCCTACAGGTTTATAGTTAACTGAAAGATTCCCTACCTTGCGGTGTCCAGTGGGCTTGTTCCAGAAAGTTGTCCTTAAATCCCAATTTTGTGAACCAAATCACATAGTTTGATTACTTTCATTGTAATTCCAGAGTCTTCACGGGCCGTGGATCCTCACCCTTAAGTTTCTCCACTGAGTGATGTCTTTATTAGGGGAGTTAATACAGGCATTCATTCACTGTAATGCCTTTTTAAGGGACAGAGAATTCTGTAGAGGGAAAAAAAACATTGCCATGCTAATTGGCAATCCCTCATACTCTGTATTTTGTGAATTAGGATTTTCAGCTGTTGTTTTTATTGAATCAGGGAACAACTATTTTTAGACACTATTTTTCAAAAAAGTGATTGCAGGTGAAATCAGGGAATACTTGAATTCTGAAACAATGTATCTGGTGGATCCAGTGTTGACCTCTTGGATTAATTTTGAATTGATTATTGATTAGATTAAAAGTACCCTAATTCAGTGTCTGTTAAAGGTAATACAAATAACTCTTGACTTTTTTTTAATGATTGAGAAAACACCTGGAAGAGGAGGTTCAATATTTAAAGAACTGGTTTCCTTGTCTGTCTCCTATACATGGTAGGTTGGATTCAGGAACTTCCTCCCTTCAACTGGGACCGTTTCACCCAAGAAGATACGTATTGAATGAATGAATGAATGAATGAGTAAGTGAATGCAGGAAATGATGTAATCAAATGATGATTCAAAACCCTTGTTCTGTAGTGCACTTGAAATCACCTTGTTCTAGCTTTCTCCTACAGTCTCAAATTTCTAGAGGACAATATTTTTTATTCAATTTCATATTGTCCTGCAGAACCTAACCTAGAGCCTGGCTATGGAAGTTTGCTGAATTGAATTAAAGGGGGACACCTATGTTTAAGACATAGCCAGTGGGTTTTGATCAACTCCACCATGGCTGATGAGACCTCTTCTTTGCTTAGAGACCAAGTAAAGAATCCCAGAGAGGGGCAGTGTGGGATATTGGTCAGAAACCTGGTGATTTTAAGCCAAAGTTCCAGCCTTTGTTCTGATCTGTGCTAGCCCTGTGGCGTTTGTCAATTCCCTCATCCCTAAAATGGGGATGATAAAAACATCTGTCCTACAGGTTTGTAAGAATTAAATTAGACAATGTATGTAAAGTATCTAACAATTACTTCCATCAGAGTAATTGCTCAATAAATGTTCAAAGCAGTGGATGGTAAGGAGGATGGTAAGTCCTCTGCCCTCCCAGAGACCAGGCTGACAGTCTCTGATGGGTGTTAGGATGCAGGGGAGTAGAGGACAGGACAGCAAGGACAGCTGTGTGCTCTTTGGAGCAGTCCTACACTGAGTGTGATTCCAGCATCTCAGCTGTCTGAACAGTTAACCTTGCCTGAGGTTCCTGCTTCCCACACATGCTTTACAAATGATGCCCATTTCTGGGGCATTAAACCTGGATAAAACAGTAGGCATATCCTCTTGCTCCTCTTCCCTCAATCCCAACCCCCAAAAAGTGTATTTCCCACAGGGCGGGTGGTAGAGCAGAAACTAGAACAGTCACAGAAGGTTACGTGCCAGATTTCATTTTGCATTTATCACTGTGGGATCCACAAGAGCCAGGAATGCAATGTATTCATATTTGTATCCTTAGGCCAGTGCCTGCCACATAGTGGTGGATGCATTAAAAAAAAAAAAAGAGAGACAAACTGAAAGTTGCATTTTATTTTATTTTATTTTTTAAAAGATTTTTATTTATTTGACAGAGAGAAACACAGCCAGAGAGGGAACACAAGCAGGGGGAGTGAGTGGGAGAAGCCGGCTTCTCGCCAAGCAGGGAGCCCAATGTGAGACTCGATCCTGGGTCTCCAGGATCATGACCTGAGCCGAAGGCAGTCGCCCAACCGAGCTACCCAGGCGCCCGTGAAAGTTGCATTTTAAAAACTGTGTTGTGCACAGATGATCCTATGAATCAATTCAGCGTTGTAATGAGTATGGATTAAACATTATAGTTAGTGGCCACCTTTAATGTGCTTTTCTTTTTAAGAGTTACAGATGCAGGGGCACCTGGGTGGCTCAGTTGGTTAAGCGACTGCCTTCTGCTCAGGCCATGATCCCGGAGACCCGGAATCGAGCTCCACATCGGGCTCCCTGCTCGGTGGGAAGCCTGCTTCTCCCTCTCTCACTGCCCCTGCTTGTGTTCCCTCTCTGCTGTGTTTCTCTCTTTCAAATAAATAAAATCTTTAAAAAAAAAAGAGTTACAGATGCAGCAGGAAGGTACTTCCCTATGTGACATTATAGAAATACTGAGCCAAGGCAGATAGATTCCAAACACAGAAACCCAACAGAGCAGCCACTCATGAAGAATCCCTACTCTGGTCCCCAGGATGCAAACCCAATGCTTTTATCAACTAAAAGCTATACTTTGGGCATTTGAAACAAAAACTTTCACTTAAAAAATAATTTATAAAGACTTTGGGGATAATGAGAGAATTAAAAAGAGGAAATGAGCATAAAATAATAGAGGAAGACAAGTAAATGCCCCAAAATAAAGCTTAACAATATTTACATAATCAGGGAAACATTGTTAAATAAGCAATGAAAAGCAAAATTTGGTCAAGGGAAGACTGTGCTGAGAATAGTTTCCTTATTTCTCTCCACTGGCATTTTGAAGGCCCTTTAAAACTTTCAGATTTCCCCCATTTCCTCCCCCTTACTCTCTTGCCCACAGAGTGAAGCAAAAGGAGAATCTCATTTCCTTGGACTAGGTCACCTGATCTCTTTACTGGAGAAGTGTCTTGGGGGCAAGTTCTAGATTTCTCAGTAGCTCCTAACAAGAACCTGCAAAACCCCAGCACACTTGCCCAAAGCCTAAAAATGGGTGGGTGCAACAAAGTCTATCTGCGTAACAGTCAACTTTCAGCAAAGCTCCAACATTAACTTGTCAGTGTGGTATAATGTATTCCTTTAGTTTCTGGTGAGAACAAATGTAAATTGCTACTTTATTGTTTTTCCGATTTTATTTTCCCTCTTTCTGGTAGCTGACCTTGTAATTTAAACTGTTCCTGCTCAAATGGAATGTTCCTGAGAATCTCAGGGAGTGCATGCATTTATTAGTTCCAGTGACATCATCAAGAACCACTCCAGTGTAGAGGTGCATGTGTCTCTAAACTGCAATTCCTGTTACGGAGGGCTTGCTGTGTCCTCCGTACCTTAGTAGACATTAGAGTCATTAAAAATTCAGGGGCGCCTGGGTGGCTCAGTTGGTTAAGCGACTGCCTTTGGCTCAGGTCATGATCCTGGAGACCCGGGATCAAGCCCCATATCGGGCTCCCTGCTCGGCGGGAAGCCTGCTTCTCCCTCTCTAAGCCCTCTTGCTTGTGTTCCCTCTCTGGCTGTGTTTCTCTCTGTCAAATAAATAAAATCTTTAAAAAAAAAATTCATATACTAAGTCTCCAACCCCAAAGGGCTTACAGTTTAGTCAGAGAGGCGGGGTAAGCTAGAACAAAATATAGTTATGTAGAAAAATACATGCGCTCCAGAGTGTAAGTATGGAAAGAGTTCCAAAGAGACGAGACCATGACTGAGGAGTTTGCAGGGAGGAGGTAAAACTAGGTCTAGGCCTTGTTAGAATAACAGATTTTGTCTGAACAGAAGGAAACACGGAGAAGGCATTACAGATGGGGAATAGCATATTTTGAAACCCTGTGTGACTGATATGCTATATAGCAGGGGCTAATAGGAATGTCTTACGTCCTTTTCAGAATGAGGAAGGGCAGAAACAGCTAATGTAAGTTTTAGGAATAAAGAGATGGATTAAAGAGTGAATAAGTGAAGTAATGATTGCTCAGAGCACCCCAACATGGCTTCTGGCTCTCAAAGCCCCATAGATCTATCTAGACCCAAGCAGGCTCCTCCCTGAAGGATGCTGAGCGACCCTCACATCCATCGGGCCTTAGAAATATTGAGAGCCAATGAATTCCACCACCCATCCTCTGATTTGGGCCAGGAGTTGCATCTGGCATGCCTCTGCTGACTTGGAGCTCTCACCTGCCTCCAGCTACGGATCAGGTAGGGGACTGACTGACCTAAACTCCAGTCTCCATGCTCCAGGGGAAGCACCTGGATGCATTGCACAATTTTGCCTCTCACCCCTAAACTGTTGCCTCTCCCCAACCTTACCTTGTGTTCCCTGAGGCCATCAGTCCATCCCTGAATATGCTCTGTTCTTAGTAGTCTCCACCTCCCGGCTCTTTCCAGAGGCCCTTTCTGCAACAGGTTTATTCCCTGACAAGGGTACCCCTTCTCTCCCGAGAGCTCCTTTCTGCCTCCTGGAGAGCTTCCCTGAACTCTAAGGCATCTCTACCCTTCATCATAGCAGTCCTCCATGGGCACTTACGCTAGCCCTGGCCCCAACTGGCTCAGTTCCTTCCAGTGCCTTGAGGCACTTAAGCACTGTCTAGCACCCAGCCCCTCAGCTTCCCAACATCCTTCTCTCTGGTGACCTGTACTCCTACACCATGTCATCCACCCACTCCTGTGGACTCATCTGGATCCTTGCCATCACCCTAACTGGCTTTACTCTGCATTTTATAATTCAAACAATCCAATCTCCAATGCCTCTAAGTCTCTTGGTTATTCCATTTCAAGTGCCAAGTCCTATCATGCAGCCGTCTCTGCCAAGATCTTCACCTCCACTGTATGGTCCTCTCTCGCCACCCTGGCAAATGGTACTGTCCAACTTCACATCTGCACCCAGTGCTGCTGACGAGCATTGGAGAAATCCCACAACATGGAAGGCAGTAATCCCTAAGAATTCTTAGTTTCCAGCAGTAGCTGGACCCCAAGTGCTTCCTGAAATCCTGCCATATTCTCCTGGTCCCAATCTCCAGAGCAGGTGCAGCAAAATGTTCACTAATGCGGTAGAGTGTTCCTACAGAATTCATGTGTTGAAACCTAGTTCCCAGTGTGGTGGTGTTTGGAAGTGGGGCAGAGACCTCTGGAATGGGATTAGTGCCCTTATTAAAGAGACTGAGCAAGCTCCTCCACCCTCTTCCTCCAGGTAAGGACACCCATAGAGGAGGGTGTCTATGAACCAGGAAAGAGTCTCACCAGACACCAAACCTGTCAGTGCCTTGATCTTGGACTTCCCAGCTTCCAAACTGGGAGAAATGGATTTCTGTTGTTCTCCATCTTATCATCTGATCAAACGCTTCCTTTGGTTCTTCTGACCCATACACTTGGTTTTTGTGTCTCTCTGGCGGTTTCCAATCTCCCTTAAAATTCCCTCTTGTTCACTGAGTGTTGCTCTCCCCCAGGGCTCAAAAACAAGCTTCTCCCCCTTTTTACTCTACAGATGTTCCCTGAACATTTTCACCACTCTCTTTGATGAATATTTCCATCTCCAGGCCAGGTCTCCTTCTAGAATCTCAGACCCCTATACACAGCTACACAGCTACACAGTATCACTCCGGCATGTCTTTTTGGCACCTTTAACCCCCCAAATCCAAACCTGCTTCATTTCTAGTGTCCTAATCTCAGTAAATGGCACCACATTTCCCACTATCACCCTATTCAGGGGGTCATTCTTTTTTCTACTCTCTCACTTCCATCATCCCATCAATCACAGAATTCTGCTGATTTGTCTCATAAATGTGTCCCAAATAAAGTCCTTCCTTTCCATCCTTATGGCCATCATCCACCATTATTTTTCCCCTGGCCTTCAGTAGCACTTCCTAAACTGGTCATTTTGCATCTTCTCTTGCTGCCCATCAATCGTCAGGAGAATGCAATATGCAAATTTGATAATGTTGCTCCTTAATGACAACAACAAAAAATCTTAGCCCTCCCAAATTCCTAAACATGATGTACTAGGCCATCGTGATCTATGCCATACTGTGCTCTCCCGCTTCTCTTTTCTCCAGCCTCATCCCTGCCTTGTCCCAACACTCTGTGCCCTCAGTCCCTCTGGACCTGTACATGTGTTCTCCTCTTAAACTGTCCCACTCCTGCCTACCCAGCCCCTAGCAGTTCTCCAGAACAACTGACTCATCCTTCACACTTCACTTAGAAACTTGTTCCTGCAGCAACTCTCCTCCCCCTCCCTCCCCGCCCCCTGGGCTATACATGCAGTAACCTAGACTCTCTTCTGTCCTATTACTTACCACATGATCTCTTTGGTTATTGATCCAGCTTCTCTGTTAGACTTCGTGTCTTGAAGGAAAGCTTTGTAGTAGGTCACGTTGCCCAGGAAGCAGACTGAGATGAGAACACATATATTAGTGGTTTGTTGGGGGGCACTCTCAAGAACAGAACCTGTACGGGAGCAGGGAGTGCAGAAAGCGTGATTGGGCAGAAGAGGAACTGAGCTTCCGCAGTGCAGTTGCAGTTGCAGTTGCAGTTGCAGTGCAGGCCTCAGCGCAGCGGGGAGTTCTGGAGCTGGGATGGCCCTTCAAGATCATCCCAGCTTGCAGCAAGGGGCACAAGCCTTTGATAGCCCATCAACCTGCTACGGATGTTGGCTGCTTACAGAGTGGGGAGGGGATGAGGAAAGCCGAGCAAGGCCACTTTGTGGGGTGTGCACACCCAAGAGCTATCCCCCAGTTCCTGAAGAGGGGCTCAGCAGTAAGCCCTCAGCAGCCTACACCCCAGACTCTCCGCCTTCCCCGCCCCCCCAACTACAGACCCAAAGGGAGGGCCTGGGTGGCATACCACAGCACCCATGTCCACACCAGGTGTGTGGGGGGGTCTCAGGGCCTGATGCACCACAGGCACCTATTTTAGCTTTTGCTTCCCTTTTTCATTTTTTGAAGAAAAACGTTTTTCTCAAATTCCTCTTTAATTATTAATAACCTGTACATTTGTGAAGAAGACATTCAAGAGAAGTATACAGATTTTACCAGTAGGGGAAAAAATGGAAAAAGCAATAAAGATATATTTTCACAAAGTTTACCCTTCATCCTTTTTTTTTTTTTTGAGTCATATTTTTGAGAAATAGCTCTTGAATGTCCCTAATTATTCTTTAGTAGTGTAAAGAAAGAAACTGCACTGCGGAAGCTCAGTTCCTCTTCTGCCCAATCATGCTTTCTGCACTTGGAAACAGGTCTTGAAAAAAAAAAAAAAAGAGGTAGATAACAATAGACCACATACTAGTTATAAAACTTTGTTAAAAGGTTACACAGATATATGATTTTTGAGGTGTCTTTGGTGTCACCTGACCCTGAAGTGGGGGGAAGAAGCCTGAGGGGACGGCCACAGCTGCTCAGTGAATACCACAGCTCAGCCAGCTCCCGTCCCTGGAGCTTGGGCAACTCTACCCAGGAGCCTTTAAGAAACGTCAATGCCCAGGGCGCTTGGGTGGCTCAGTGGGTTAAAGCCTCTGCCTTCAGCTCAGGTCATGATCTCAGGGTCCTGGAATCGAGGCCCGCATCGGGCTGTCTGCTTGGCAGGGAGCCTGCTTCCTCCTCTCTGCCTGCCTCTCTGCCTACTTGTGATCTCTCTCTCTGTTAAATAAATAAATAAAATCTTAAAAAAAGAAAATGTTAATCCCACACCTCACCCCAAATGATAGAATCAGAAAAGGAGGCATCTATATACCTCTTAGAAGCTCCTCAGGTGACTCTGCCAAATGGTGAAGCTGAGACCCCACAACCTTTGGGAAGAAGAAAAAAATTATCTTTATTCGTATTCCTTGGTTACATGATAGACTTTTAACGTATATTTATTTATTTTCTGTCGGGTCTGTGTGGTAAAAGGAAAAAAAACAACGAGGTAGCAAGAAATGCAGGATGTCACTCCGTTCAAAGCCAAGAATGGCTTTCACACACCAGAGGCAGACTTTTGTCCGGACGCCATCCCTACTTGAGTCTCTTCTGTAGCCTCTCAACACTTAGACCCGGTCACAGATGCCAGCTCAACCCACAGCACCCAGCAGTACACGGCGCGGGGTGGGAAGTGGTTGGGAACTGCAACCTGGAATGCCAGGGACTCGCCTCCTAGACTCCTTTTCCTCCCCCTGGCCCAGACCCAGCTTTGCCACAGTTTGGAAAACCAGAGCAGGACTCTCCTCTCTTCCCCACTTCCCAGATTAGCCAGAGACAGAAAGAACTGAACAGTGATGGATGTAGGGAAGGAGAAATGAATCAAGGTGCGAGTGTGAGGAGCCAGCAAAGAGAGTCACGAAATTTTAAGGAGAATAGATCCTTGTGCCAGATCTCGGTTTTTCTGGAGCTACCCAAGACGTATTTCTGGAGGAAGCTGAGGACGAGGCCTAAAGGATTTGAAGTATCCCAAAACAAAAGAAAACCTGGTGCAAGCACCCTATGTAGTTATGTGTGGGCATTATTCAGCGCAGTAATGATGTATTTGTTCTTTATGCTCAGAGACCAAAATACTGGTAAAACATCAAGGAAAATCCTCAGAAAAGCAGAAGCCTCTCAATAATAAATAGCAACAGCTACTCTGCAACTCACCTTTACATGGTCCTGAGCACTGTTCTGTGTCTTTCATACGCATTATTTAATCGTGACAACTTACAAGGCCCATATTTCATTCTCTCCAACTTCCTACGGGGAAAACAAGAGAGAGGCTGAGTAACTTACTCAAGGTCAGGCAGCTAGTTAGAGGTAAGACTGGGTGATGAATCCAAATGGGGGGGGGGGCACGGCACTCTGCCCAGTCAAGTCTGTACTCTCTTTGAAGAGAAACGTTCATGAAAGCCAGGCACCGTCAGTTGTGGTTTCCTTAAGAGCTAAAAATTGTTTCCTTGAAAGGCTATCCACACCCATCCAACAATTATGGGCTTTCACAAGAGAGTATGTTCAGGGCTACTGAGTGAGACATATTGCAGGGATTAACTTGAGTTCTCTTTAATTCATGCAAAGTAAATTGTTTGTAGACTTTGGACTCTATTTTTAGTAAGACATGACTTGCCCTACTGCTGACAGCCCATTGCAACCTGGATGGGGGTGGGCAGGGATTGCAACACCATTTTGGGAAGCACCAGGCGAATAGACCTAAATGGAAGGATATTTATGTGACTGAGTTGGAAAAAGGTAGCTGGAAGATGCATTAGCATCAGCAGTTTGTGTCAGACCTCCCAGCTTCGTGCCTTTCTGGAAAAGTGGGCAAGGAAAGTAGCTGGCAGAAGAACAAGCATCACAGTGTTGCAGTTGAGCTGCAGAGATAAGCTTCAGGCCATCCTGCTGCCTGCCAAGACTACAGGACAGAAGTCCCAGAAGCTGCGGCATTTATTGCATGATATTGAATCACTGTTTCCCCTTTGAAACAACAAATGTCAGGCTGTGGGGGAAGAATGAGCCACTTCTCCTGGGACATCCGCATGCATGGACATCTTGCTCCCTTGATGCCTCAGGTCAGCAAGGTGACTTTGGTCAAGTCACTGAATACTACTATGGAAGGATAAAAAATATGCTTCCCTAAGTCCCTTCTTGCTTAGAACCCTGTGTTGCTTTGATTAAAATGAGACTGGTGCAGACTTTTGATTCCCTTTGAGAAGTGCTTGCTTGAATGCTAGATTTTTATAGCGTGTTTTCCTCCTGCCTTCAATCTTCTCCCAGTAATCCACCTCCATATCGTTTTCTTTTTCATTTCAGTGAAGAGATTTTGTAAAGCCCTAGTGTGTCTCTGGCCTGCAGACTCTAAAGCGTACATTGCTTGTATTCTATCTGTATTAGCATTATTTAGACGATAAGCCTAAAAACTATATATCCAAATGCTATGTTCTCAGATTTCCCTTGATCACTCTGCACTTTTTCTTTATGCCATTAATCACAAACAGAAAGAATCCCACCTAAAATGCATTTTGTGACATTTAATTAAAGAGAAGAAGTTATAGGGGAGAAGTTTGTCTTCACACACTAGCGTGTACATTTTGGTTACATTTCAAATGATCCAGGTGAACATAAAAGAGACAGTCCCATTTCATGAGGGAGTTGTCACATGGTTCTCAAAGGCTATACACATGACCCAAGCTCTAGTGGTTTTGTTATTTACTAAATGCGATGATACAGGTTTTCCTCTTATACCCAGCACGTGCTGAATACTTACTGTGGGTTGGGCAGTGTGCTTGGTAGGGTCGGAATAAATAACTAAAACCTCGTCCTGCCCTTACATCCAGGAAAGCAGGAAAATGTGTGAGTACGTAAGTTGTAGCTACCCCGGAGTGTCTCTCCCTGTGCAGCTCCCCGCCCCCCCGGCCTTGCCCCCCTGCCCCCAGCTGCACCTGAGAGCTTGCCCCTGTACTTTGTGACTTGACCCTCCGCCCCAGGTGAATGGATGTTGACCCACACAGGGCCAAGCAGAGCAACACGCCTGAAAATTCCATCTAATTTAGTTTGGACAAGTCTGCTGAATGGAGGACTCAAAATAGAAAATGACGGAGCAGCCACCTTCTGCTTGTCATGTCACCTGAGAAGTAGAAAAAAATCAATCTGCGGGAAGAGTGGAATGCAACAGACAGCAGGAGAACAGCGGTGGGAGGGAGGAAGAGAGAGAATGGAGGAGTGAATGGATTCGGAAGAACCCTGCTTCCTACCAGTAACACTGCTCGCTGACCCTGCCTGAAGTCCAACCATGTCTAGCACTCTGGGCCTGAGGCACCTTGCAGTTCTTTCTGTGAAGCCTGCTCACACTTTCTTAAAAAAAAAAAAAAAATGCTTACAACCAAGAGTTCTAACTCCTAAATGAGTGAATTGTTATTAATGTGACAACTGAAATGGTAGAAGATGAGACAGGAAAGCAAAACAGACTCCATTTTGGAATGGCTCGGTCTTCGCTGGTTTTCTGCCAGGCCCCATTTACTCATGTTCTATCTTTTGCCTCTGAATAAGCCAAAAAAGCTATGTTCACATTTCAAGGGGGAAGTAAGAAAGTGAATCATTCTCTAACTTTTGTTCTAGGCCCCAGACACCTGATAATGCCGAAAAAGAACTGGATCCCAAACACGATCCAGCACATTCGCTGCTAACATCCCAGCTCCCGCCAGCATCAGTGCTCCCGCCAGCATCAGTGCTCCTGCCTTCAGGAACTTAAGGAATGACACCTGTTGTTCACTGGACATTTACCTTTGCTGGACCCTACCCTCAATGCCTGGAGGAACATGTACCCTAGACCTAATATAAATTTTCTAATATAAATACCTAACCCCAAGCAAGAGTGAGACTCTTGGTCCTTTCTTTTCGGAGTCTCCTAGACACTCTATCTTCTCTTCTGTCACTCATGCTATTCAATAAACTCTACTTTCACTTTCTCTAGCTTGGAATTGATTTCTATCCTGTGCGAAGCCAAGAACCCTCTTGGCCGGTCCTGAGGGACACCCCCTGGGTCCTTAGGCTCAGCCTGCCTGCATCGAGGGGAAACATTTTACTTGTCTTACTGCTATGCATAGAATAAAAATAACAATCATATTTGATGAAAAATAGGCCAGTGACTGTTCATTTTTGTTTTTAAATTTTTCCCTTTATAAACATTCATACTCAGCAGCAATTGCAAGACATTGAGATTGACAATGGGGTTAACAAGATGCATAGCAATGTTGGGCAACCTTATTTTGATCAAGGGCAAATTCAGGAAAATGCACAAATGCTTACAGGCTGTATTTCTCTTTCATTCAAAATGGTTTTGTTGTCCATCCTATGGGAGAAATTATATTCTTTCAGCTTGGGTGATCTGTTTATTGAAGGGAAGAATGTTGATGCGAAAACTATGTTTGCTTTTCAGCCTTTGAAATATTATAATATGGCCCAATTTGAAAATTAGTAACACCAGAGAGCTTTATCTAACTGTTCATCTTCTATGTTTGGACACTGCCTTAACTTTTGCCACCTGAGTTGGTCTGCATTAGCCCCCTCTACCCTCCCATCCTTCCTCTGAAAGATCTATTGGAGGAAGTGTTAGCCTCCTATTTATCATGAAAAACTGAGGCTCTGTGGAGCTTTCAAAACATCTCTGCAAATCCTTTGACATTCTTCCCACCAAGAAGAGGGACCTATATCCCCTCCCCGGGAACATGAGCAGGACTTTCAAAGGCCTCCAGGAAAACGATGTGGTGAACCGGTCACTGTGTGGCCTGTGAGGCTGGGTTACAAAAGGCAACCGCCTTCCACCTGCCTCTCTCCTGGGATGAATGCCCTTGTGTAAGAAGCACCCTTCAAGTAAGAGGTGCAGCTGCCCTGAAGCCACTGTGCCAGAAAGCCCACGTGCAGGGGCCACACTGTGCTGGGGACCGGTGTCTGACAAGCCTGAGATGTTCCGGCCCTCAGGCCAGACAGCAGACCTGCGAATGGAAAGGTTTTCCTGAGAAAAAGCCCAGCCACTGTGTAATGATAATTGCAGAAAGACCCAAAACTGCCTGGTGGGGCCCTGCTGATCCCCAAACAGCAAATGATAATGCTTATTTTCATTCTATGCTACTAAGCTTGGGGTAGTTTGTTGTTCAGCAGGTTCCGAGAGCAGTCACTTTCCCAGATTGCACAGGAAGCTCCCAGTGGACCTGGGGCTAGAATCAATGCATTCATTCACTGTGGTAGTTATCAAACAGCTGTGGGCCCTGGCCACCCCAGAAGACTACGGCACTCCCCCCTCCTGCCCCCGGCCTCCGCAGTCCCGGCCTCCTCCTTCCAGCCACCCTCACAGCAGCTCTGGCCTCCTGGAGGTGAGCCCCACCCTGCTCTTTTCTAGAACGAAATGGCTCCAGGGCACGATGGCTATTCCTCGGGCACCATGCTGTGTGCAGGTGGCTTCTGGCGCCCAGAGGTGCCAAGTCCGCTGCTAGCTAGGCATCCCCTCCGTCCTTCTCCAGTGAGTTGGATGGCAGTGTTTGCATCTGAAAACAGGCAGTGTTGCAAAGGTAGGTGGGTGCCATGCAACCTGCCTGCAGAGTATTGCTTGGCTCTGATGAAGTAGGTCCTGTCCCTGGTCTCACATTTTGCTGTATCCACAGAAAAAATACGTGTGTTCAGCCCCAGCTGATCTTTTAATCTAGCTTCTCTGTTCTAAAATAAACATTCTCCATTAAAATTGTAAATGTTCATCTGCTTTTTCCAAAGAGATTGGTAAAATGGCATAAAAATATAAAAATCATTTTTCACTTGTAATGAACTGAGGGCTGCTGTGTGCTGTTCCTCCCTTCCCTCCAGCTCCGGCTCAGGTTGTGTCCTGGGCTGTCCTGCAGGGGGAGTGACTTACATTAAGAAAACATGGGAATGGCGCCGCCTAGGATACAGCCTTGCTGTGGTACCATGTGCCAGGCAAAATAAGTAATCTTTTTCATTTCTGGAGCATATGTATCTTCATTTGACATCTATGTGTTTTGTGAATTGAATCGACAAATATTTACCAAGTGGTGACTTTTTTACATAAGTTTTTTAAATGAGAATCAGCTTGTTTTTGCGTGTCATAATATCCAAGTCCAATTAAAAGATTCATTGCCAAATTTATATTTCTGCTTTCTAGGTTTCCTGTAATCAAAGCATGTACGTATAGTAAAGGAAGAAGGAGGAGGAAGAGAAGAAGGAGGCAGAGTTTCAGGATTGTGATGAGGAGTAAATAACATGGTTAGAGCATTAAGCATAGCCTAAGATAGTGGCTCAATGAATGATAACTACTGATAACCACTGTTCTTACCTTATCTTTCCAAGTTTTCTCCACGAGGCACATAAAAATGAGGTCAAACTAGCAGGACAATTTCAATTTTACCAACTGGTTGCTTGGCCTCCATCTGCAGGACCTTCCCACCTCCTCCACCTGGGAGCTGCAGCCCTGTATTTCTGGGACTCTACGGAAGGTCTGTCACAGGTATGCAAGCACCAGCCCCTGAGGGCCTGCATATGCCATGCCCATCACCAGAACGCCCTGTCTGCTGGGCTGTCCCGCCCGGGAAGCTCCTCCTGATGGAGGTACAGCCTCTCTGCCTCCCACCTGCCAATGTCATGCTCAGCCTGTGACCTCAGGTATGGGGAGAGAAAGACCAGCACTGGGCTACTGACTGTTGGAGGAATGCCAGCCAGGATGGCTTGTGACCCCCCCACCCCCCACTCCTGAGTTAGAATTTACAGACCAAACTTCTCTTTAAAAGAAAATAGGGAAGCCCCTGCTTCCCAGAGATTGGGCTGGGCCAGGAGTGTGTGACTGCCTCCACACTGAACTTGGAACCCCTACTTCCTTCAGTATGAAGGCTTTGTTACTGGGCTCAGCTCGTTGCCCCCACACCCCTTCTCTTGAGAGGCCTTCTCCCCTGGGAGTCTTGGCTTTGCGGCTCTTTGCAGAGACTCAGCCTTGTAGTGGGCCTCACCTGTGTCCTCCTCCAGGAGGTTCTTCTATGAGTGGAAACAGGCTGCTGTGGGGCCTCCTGCTGGTCCACTGGTCTACCCCTACTTCCAGGCTGTTCTATGGAGCACCTCCTAGATCTCATCCTCCTCAAGGGACTGGCCACCATGGCGGTCACAGGTCCTGTTGGTTCTTGCCAGGACCTGGTTCTTTCTTTCACAAAGTGATAGTTCTGACACATGGCCTTAGGCAGCTTCGTGGCTGAGGGGCATGGGAGGAAACCAGTGTGTCATGAGCACCTTCTAAATGCCAGCCATTGTGGTAGCCATCTTCTCTCCTATCTCTGCTAGGGTCCCCCTCTGAGAAAAAGGGGTGACAGGAGCTTTGTCTTGGCCTCCACCCCAGCTCTGGCCAAATCGGGTCATGCTTCTCACAGACTCTGTCTCTGTGCCCCTGAGGGAAACTCTGCTTATAAACATGCATGCCTCATGGTGTCAAGGGAAGTATAGAACTTCCTCAAGAGCTCGGCTGAACATGACTTGGGACAACACAGTCCTGGCCACCATGTTTGTTGCTTGCTCCTACATGGCCTTTAACCTGGCCCCAGACCCTGGCTCTTCCCACTCATCACTTGGCACCATTCTGAGTCTGCAGTTAACTACCCACAGACCCTCCTGGAGTTTGTCTCTTCATCCTGACATACAAAGTCCAAATAATCTTCTCCAATGAACCTCTAGTTTCTCCAAGGGGCCCAGGTCCCCTGAGGAAAAGGGTCTCCCGGTGTTCCTCCTCCTAGTGGTCTCTGTTCTTTCATTCCTGATGTTGCTAGCTGCTGATGACCCAGACAGGCACACTCTCTCTTTCTCTCCCTTTTCTGGTTTCTCTCTCTGATTTTCACTCTTTATTGTTTCCTTCCTTTTACTTATTTTGGGTTTAGTTGATTCTTTTCTAGTCTCTTAATGTGTAAACTTAGATTATTGATTTGAGACTTTCTTTTTTAATATGAGCATTTCATGCTGTATTTTTTTCTCTAAACACTTCTTACAATGGTCAATAGCTGTGTTTTCATTGTTATTCATTTAAAAATACTTTATTTACCTTGAGACTTCTTTCCACTCAATAACCAGTGGGTATTTAGAATTGCCTTGTTTAATTTCCAAATGTTAGGGTATGTCCTAGATATCTTCCTGTTTTTATTTTTTTTCTGTAATTCTCTTCTGGTCATATATATTATTGTCAACATACTTGGTATACTTTCAATTATTTAAAAAAAATTCTAAGATTTATTTAATGTCTCAGAACACGGCCTATCTAGGCACTTTAAGATTTTCCTTTGAGAACTGGGTACATTTTCCTGGTTCTTTGCTAACTCACTTTCAATTGTATTCTAAACAGTTTGATACCATGTTGTGAGACTCTGGGTCCTGTTAAAATCCTTCAGAGATTGTAGGTTTTTTTTTTTTTTTTTCTCCTCCAGTGAGAAATAGAGGATGTTGATTTTGTTTGTTTGCTTGCTTTAGCAGCAATCAGCCTCACCAGATACAGATCAGTTCTGTGGGGCCGCAGCTTCACTAGGAGGTCAGATCCCAAAGTGGTGTCCAGGCTGCTTTGGATCTCTTCTCATGCATATGCAGCTTCGTCACTTTGTGTTGGTTTGTACACAGAACTAGGGCTTTCCTTCTCCAGTTCTGACTGCTCCCGGTTTTCCCTCCCACTCTTGGGTTCCCAGGAACGCGTGTACCTTGTTCTTCTGACCAGAAGGATGAGTTCCCTGAGAATTTATCAAGGCCACTCTGTTATCCAATTCCTTATGACTGGTGCTGCATTCTGGGCAAAATGGTGAGGGGGAGAAAGAGTGAAAACAATAATGGGGACTTCTTTCATACTCTTTGGACCACTGGGAACCCCTTTGCCAGATTCCTCTGACAAGAGACTAGTCTTCCCTCAATGCTTTATAAAGGGCTCAGTCCCACAGCCACTGAGGTGAAGCTCCAGACTGGGGCTACCCTTGTGCGAGAGGTAGGAGGAGGGAAAAGGAAAAACGTCAATGTGTGGCACAATCTTCTGCTCACAGGGCCCCTTTTCCTGCTTTGGTCAAGAAAGGAGTTTTCTTTCAGAATTCTGATGTCTGTGCCTGTGCCTCATCCCGTAACTGCGACCACTATGAGGTCAAAGCAGTGAGATGACAGAGGAAAAACAACCCCAAATATCCCAACACCAGCTTTTCTTAAATTCTGGTCTTTCCTTTCCAACCTACCTTCCACTGTTTACTTTTCAGATTTCTTTAGGACTTGTGGGTATTTTGTATTTGGTTTTTAGCTACAGTCTGTGGGAGAGAGGCTGAGAGCTCACTTCCTCTTGGCGGGAGATGCCAGCCTCAGTAATATTCAATAGCCAACAATTAGTGAATTCTATATACAACTTACATCTCCCAGTCCTTCCCTCTTTGGGAAGGCTTTTAAGAATGTTAGTTATGTGGGAATTTTAGAGACTTTGAGGGAATCTGATTTGTGTTGTCCATTAGTCCTCATGTGACTCATTTGCATATAGGTAGCCTTTCAACCTTTCAGGAGTCCTAATGATCCAGTTTCCCAATTTTATGCTCCCATTCTGGAAACATACCCTACTGCTACTACAATCATTACCCATAATAGTTAGTGTCATTGTTGGTCTGTGGGTCTGTTTCTTTGAGGTTCCTTGAGGGCAGAGAATTTATATCTGCCTTCTGGGCTCCTTCTGGTCTCAGGCACAGAGCAGAAATGTGATTTTAAAAATATTTTTTAATTGTCTGATTTTGCCTTAAAATTGACTTGACAATTCGTGACATCATGAGTGATGCCACTGAGAGGCATTTTTTCTGGTTTTGTTAAACATGTCTGCTAACAACAATATACCACTTGTCCCTGGGAACTGGCCTGCCATGACAGTGTCTCATCCCTGAAAGGGTCAACACTTCACAACCATGAGCGTCCAGGAGTCAGTGGGAGAGGTCCCACTGAATCTTCTTTACTTCAGAGGCAGGTAAACTAAAGCAGCGGGGAGTCAGATGCCTTTCCCTTCAACCCACAATTATTAATCACCATGAAGAAACTGAAATGGAGAATCTGAGTCAACCCAGACTCATAATGGCAGTTCTGATTTCAATTTCCTTCAGCTGCATAGCAGACAGCTCAATAGACCTTTACAAGTCACTCCCTTTTACTTTTGCATGAAGCCGTCATTTAAGAATACATTTTCTGCCTTCCTCAGTGTCTCTGCATTAATAACCAAGAGCCCTGCTTCACCAACATCGTTGTGCTCTGTGCTGCTGTGGCGTCTCCATCCTACGGGGAACAAAAGCCTTAAAATTTTTTTTTTTAGTTAAAAAAAAAAGAAGCATTACATTCCATTGGCATGTGAGTGCAGGCAAGGCAATTTTGTGTTATTTTCCAAGTCTTTTCCATACTTGTGTAACTTTGCATCCGAGAAGTACCAGTAAGATGTCACATCAGCCATTCACTTGCATGTTCTAAACTGAGCACACGCCCCGTCTGGCTGAATGCGACATTTATCATATCTCTGGGAACAGCCCCACACCCTCAGGAACGACACTGAATCTCTCTCTCTCTCTCCCTCTCTGTCTTTCACACACACACACACACACACACACACACACACACACACACCTCACACTGTCACAAAATTGCTTTGATTTCCTCCAGGGAATTTTAAATTCCAGCAAATGGGTACCTGTAAACAGAAAAGGCTTCAAAGGCCTGGGCCATGGACTCGGGCTTCATGCAAGGCCTCGGCAGTGCCGAGGCAGCAGGGAATCCCCATAGTCTGGAGAGCAGAGGCCCCAGCGCCCTCAGCCTCTCAGCCTGAAGCACGATCCCCTTCTTTGCCCTTGAGCCCCTGGCTGGCCATCAAGCTGTGGGACTCTGTCAAGGTCTCTGCAGCTCCCTGCTCATTAGCCATTTCACTTTCCCGACCTTGACTGCTGGTACCTTTGTTCTCAGCCAGCTAATCCTTGTTCTTCATTTCCTTCACCACCTGGTGCTCAGTGCCCTGGATTTGGGCCTTCAGGAGTGCTTTTAACCGTGCACGGGAAGACACGCGGCCATGGCCATGACTTTCAGGAAGAAGGCTCATGGTTCCCCAGAGGATGGGGCACCCCAGGCCACGCTGCATGGGAAGTACCGGAGGCCAATCAGGAGGCAGAGGCAAGTGGTGAGAAATGTGGGCAAGGGCCTTTACTGTGGTTTCTGTGGGAGGAAATGGGAAAACAAATGTAAGTAAGTTTGGAATTGGTTGATCTGAATAATTTCAGCCAGGGACTGTCCCTAGTTCCCTGGTCCCTGGTTCTGGTGGTTAGGGCAAGTGAGTGATGGCCTGGAATGTGGGAGCATATAAAACGGGTGGTTGGAGAAGGGGCTAGGGATTGGTTAGTGTGTACATGAAAGGTGCCCTTGTGGCTGCCGGTCATCTCCAGGAATTCGCTCCCCCCCTCCCCCAGAGAGGTGGTGCCTCCAGGCTCAGCAGGTGCCCAGAAGTCAAAACGCCAAAATACAGAAAATAAAAATCATGGTTAATCCGCTGTCTTTACCACTGCTCCTTCTGTCACCAGCCCTGGGAGAGGTGCTTACAAAGCTCTTCACCAGGTTAAACTGGACTGAATTGAGGTTCTGAATGTGTTGTCAAGAAATGACCCACTTTAGCTTCTGGAGCTCTCTTGAAAAAGCACTGAATGCAAACTTCCCTACTTTTCAAATGATGCCCTATGCTGCTCTCTACTCTCTTCACTACCCATTTTTGCTTGCGTTTATCAACCATAAATATTTTCATTATTTCATCTATGTTCTCAAATTTCTTGTGGCGATAGACCTCTCCAGTACTCCAGGGCTCACATTATTTCCCACCCCAACCCAAAAGCTTCAGTCATTTTGACATCTTTGTGTTTTTAGCTGCTTCAATTTTCTCCCTCACCCCCACCCCTGAAGGAAAATCATCAGTGCCAATGAGTCACACACAAAGCATGGGCTTTTTAAGAGCCAAAAGGCCCTCTGAAATCACCTGAACTAGAGTGAGTTGCTTGTTCCACTGGTCACGCAGGAGAGAAGCAGCTGCAAACAGCAAAGATAGATATGTGTCCTCAAAGAGTGGACCCCAGCAGATCAGTGCTGTAATACGCTCAGCTACTTTTTTCTTTTAATTTCAAGACCCCCATTGATTTCCCTTATTTGCCTAGTTCTGGTTCTCCATGGGAACCATACATGTGGGATCTGTTTGAAATCAGAAATTTATTCTGAAAACATTTACCAAGTATTTGTGAGAAGCCAGGCATTGAACTCAGTCTTGGGCATGCAAAGAAATTGCTTTCCTATTAAGACACGGTTCATACCCTCAAGGAAAATGAAAGTAAGTAGAGAGTAAAAGCACCAAAATGCTATAGATTCTGTGACGGGAGTCTTTATCAGCATAGTGGGGACCTAAAACAGGAAGCAGAAATTTTCTTCCTGCCTATTTTTCTCATCTGGAGAAGAAAATAGGGGACCTTGTAGAGAGTCTCTATACTTTTGCTACGCTCCCATATTTACTTCTAATATCTGATGTATCCAGACTCAGTTGAGAAACTTGTTATAACACCAAATTTCTTGCCTTTACTGTGGTGACTTTATTAATTTTCCCACAGGAGGGAGTGGTATTGACAAAAAGTCTCTTTATGAAGGGTCTCTTTCTACTTCCCTATGGTCCTGCTTCTGGCATACTGTGGACCTACTGAAGAGAGAGAGAGAGAGAGAAAGAGAGAGAGAGAGAAAGTGTGTGTGTGTAGATTTAAAAGTATGAAGGTATTTGACATAGAATATTTTATTTCATAGGAGTATATGTAAATCCATAATTATAAACCACATGAGACAATGGCATTAGCTAAAATATTCTGAAATTGAAATTTTAGTTTGTTTTTTCTCAGGTGGTGGTAGTAGTGGAAAAATAATGTATAGAGAGAATCATCTGTTATGGTAAGTAAAAGCCATGGTCAATACAGAGAGCAGAATGCAGAAAATCTGAGTTGGGCTAGACTGACTTGTCCAGCCAACCTATGTAGATGATCTGAGAGATTGATCTTAAACCCAAGTTTCCCACTGGAAATGTCCACATCGTGGCTCTACCCAATAAGAGGGTCTGGGGAACTCTTCCATTATGGCACAACCCAGACACCCACTGTCTGTCATCTACCACTTCCCTCCCTGTCCCTCCACATCTTCTCTCTTCAACATTCCTCCCCTTCTCACCTTGTTTCAGGCAGTGAGAGTAGGAGGTAGGAAAAAGAGCCACAGACCCACTTATTAAAGAACCCAGCTTGGGGCGCCTGAGTGGGTCCTGGGATTGAGCCTCACATGAGGCTCCCTGCTCAGCAGGGGAGTCTGCTTCTCTCCCTCCATCTGCTCCTGTTCTCGCTCTCCCTCCCTCCCTCTCTTTCAAATAAATAAATAAATTTTTTTAAAAAAATAAAGAGCCAAGCCACGAAACTTTACCTCTGTTTACCTTTTTGTTTTTGGCTTCTGTCAAGGTAAAATCATTTGCTGTAAAAGTAGAAATTTAGAGAAGCATTTACAAAATTCTTCCAAGAGTAAACAGAAATAGCCACCTCCCCTCATCCTCCACTCAGCTAGGCTGTGACATTAGGTAAAATTTGTGCACAGCACCTCACTCCCTTGACGGTATTTAGTTTAGTTTCCAATTGAGAAGCAGTTATTTATCCTTTTCCCTTGGCTTTGCGTTTACTTGTGAGGCGTTTGTCAGAAACCCAACTCCAAAGCTTATGCTGTTGTGTTTCTTATTTTATAGTTGGAGGGAAAGACCACCGGAGTAAAATCAAAGTTATTTTAAAATTTAAAATAGCACTATCTTATTGCCATCTGCTATTTTTGCCAGATAAGCTACAGTCATATATTTAAGTTGTGTGCATTTTCTGTGTCTAGCATGGTTTCTTAAAATTAAAGATATAAGTTAGCCTCTTCAGAGAAACACCACCATAGTAAAGCTTCCTAAATCGGCACAGTGAAGTGTTGAAAGTAGACTCTAGAGGGAACAGATGGTCCCCGAAGATTAAACAAAGTATTGAGTGGAGACTAGAAACCCAATCCAGTCAGCAGGTGCCCTGTGCTGATCTGACTTCAGCAAAAACAATGACAAAAAGAATAGCATCCTGCTGGGCATTTACTCTGTTTTATATGTTTTATAGATAGTATCTCATTTTTTACCTCAAAGATCATTTTGAGGGATACCCCCTTAAAACTTCCATTGTGCACGGGAGAAACATTTTAAATGTTAAACAAGTAGCTCAGCTAGTAAGTGATAGAGCAGGGATTAGAACCCAGTCTTACTCCACATCCTAATATTTTGTATTCGAGCCTTGAAATATCCAATATTGTGTTGGCTACCTAAGGAATAATCAAGAATATATTGATCCATTTTTAGATAAGTTAGCCATGTAATACAGACAGAAAACAGGTGGGGAAAAATGACCCAAGGGGATCACCAACCACTCCATCTTTATTTTTTTCCTTTATCCTGACCATTTTCCACATTATGCCTTCGTGTAACATTTACTGAGCATCTGGGTGCCAGGAACTGTGCTGGGTGGAGGAAACCAGAAGTATGTAAGACACAAATCCTGTATTTAAGTGGCGCGTGGCTCAGTAAGAGACTTTCAAAGGCAAACATAATTTTTAAGCAATCACGATGTGGCAAGTGGAGTGGTATTAGGAGACCATGGAGGAACTGGCCAGGACCGGCTTCCAAGAGGAAGGGACTTCTGGGCAGAGAGGTGAAGGATGAGCTGCAAGAGGAAAGCAGAGCACAGGGGAGAACTTACTTCCCTGAAGGGATGTGAGCCCAGGTGGGAGAAAGAATTGCTGGAGATTTCCAGCAGCTCATTGTTGCTGAATGAAATGTGTGATGTTGGCAGGGCCCGTGGTCATGGACAGGGAGGCAAGAGCCAAAGTGAAGGAGAAGCTCTGGAGGCACAGGAGGAGGACGGAGATAGACAGAAGGCATACTACAGACAGGGTACGGCAAAGAAGAGCCAGGAATGACTGTTCTATCACTCTTTGCCTAAACAATCACAACTAAAAGTGCAGCCTGTGAGTTTTCTTTTTTTCTTCCCGAATTTCTCCTGTTTTCTGTGAAAATAAATGCAAAGTAGCTCCTTTGCAATTTTTGTATTTCATGACAGTTGTTATGATGCATCAGAGCCAGCAGATGGCACTAAGTATATATAAAATGAACATTCTGCACACTAACCTTTTTGGTGGGTCTTCCCTATTTATAAAAAAAAAAAAAATCCAGTTTATATAATACAGTAAACCAAACCCTTTTGATAAGTATGGGGGATAAACAAGTCTCTATTTTAGATTAAGATAGTTTTGCTTTTCACAATATTGTAAAGAGTCTAACAAAGCCCAACTCTTCATTTAAAGTAACTGGATTTGGGGTGCCTGCATGGTTCAGTGGGTTAAGCTTCTGCCTTCGGCTCAGGTCATGATCTCAGGGTCTTGGGATCAAGGCCTGAACTGGGCTCTCTGCTCTGCAGGGAACCTGCTTCCTTTTCTCTCTCTGCCTGCCTCTCTGCCTACTTGTGATCTGTCAAATAAATAAGTAAATCTTTAAAAAAAAGTTATTCTTGTTCAGATCCCCTCTTATGTCCCCTGGGTTTCTCCGAGGAAGCTGTGTGAACAAGCTTTGTTTCCCCCCAATAACTGAGGTGCTATTTTTGTATAGATGTCAGTTCCTACATCTTTGGGTCACGGTTCAATTCAGTATATTCCATGCAGGGGCTTTGCAGCTTCATTTGAGTAATCGCAGTATCTATCATGAGTTAGCAGTAGCTGTTTTGTGGTTAAAAAATAAAGGCCATTGTCAGGCAAACTCGAAATGGATGAAAGACCTCAACATGAGGCAGGAATCCATCAAAATCCTGGAAAAAGAACAAAGGCAGTAATCTCTTTGACATCGGCCACAGCAACTTCTTTCAAAACATGTCTCCAAAGGCAAAGGAAACAAAAGCGAAAATGAACTTTTGGGACTTCATCAAAATAAAAAGCTTCTGTACAACAAAGGAAACAATCAACCAAAGAGGCAACCCACAGAATGGGAGAGGATATTTGCAAATGACACTACAGACAAAGGGCTGATATCCAAGATCTATAAAGAACTATTCAAACTCAACACCCAAAAAGAAGATGAATACATAAAAAAATGGGCAAGAGACATGAAGAGGCATTTCTCCATAGAAGACATACAAATGGCTAAGAGACACATGAAAAAAATGTTCATCATCACTAGCTATCAGGGAAATTCAAATCAAAAGCACACCGAGATACCACCTTACACTAGTCAGAATGGCCAAAATTAACAAGACAGGAAACAGCAAGTGTTGGAGAGGCTGCCGGAGAAAGGGGAACCCTTTTACACTGTTGGTGGGAATGCAAGTTGGTGCAGCCGCTTTGGAAAACAGTGTGGAGATTCCTTAAAAAAATTAAAAATAGAGCTACCCGATGACCCTGCAATTGCACTACTGGGTGTTTACCCCAAAGATACAGATGTAGTGAAAAGAAGGGCCATATGTACCCCAATGTTCATTGCAGGAAGGGCCACAATCGCCAAACTGTGGAAAGAGCCAAGGTGCCCTTCAACAGATGAATGGATAAAGATATGGTACAATTGAATATTACGCCTCCATCAGAAAGGATGAATATCCAACTTTTGTAGCAACTTGGACTGGACTGGAAGAGATTATGCGGAGTAAAATAAGCCAAGTAGAGAAAGTCAAGTATAATATGGTTTCACTTACTTGTGGTGCATAAGGGGTCATATAGAGGACAGTAGGAGGAGGAAAGGAAATGGGAAGTAGGGTAATTTGGAGAGGGAAATGAAACATGAGAGACTTTGGACTCAGAAACAAACTGAGGGTCTTGGAGGGGAGGGGTGAGGGGATGGGAGAGCCTGGTGGTGGGTACTGAGGGCATGTATTGCATGGAGCACTGGGTGTGGGGCATAAACAATGAATCTTGGAACACTGAAAAAATAAAATAATAAAAAAATGTATGCTTCGTAAAGAATGAGAAAAGACAGGAAACACAGAGGATCTTCAAGGGCTTTTTTAATTTTCAAATATACATAAGTACATGAAAGTAACACAATCCATAGTAATACATTATATTGGTATGGAACATTTAACTTGTTAATACTATTCTTCCCTTTCTGTTGTTGAATTCTACCAACTTGTTCAAAAAATATTTTTTATGACAACACCATTGAAAATGTGTTAATTTTATGAATGTTAGGTTTTACATCTTTTTTTCTTCATTGCCCCACGCACCAAAACAAAGTATTTGAAAGTACTAAAATAAGTAAAATGTGGCATGCTTTCTTAGCTGCTCTGCATCCTGTGTTTAAAATATTTTCCCACTATAAAACTGAAAATAATTTTATTGGTTTTCCTATATATAAATCCACATAAGTACACTTTTATAAAATGTTATTAGCTAATACAGCTCTTCTTTGAAAAAATTCTACCAACTTCTTTAAAATATTTCCTATGAAAACATCATCCAAAATATATTTTAATTTTTATGAATAGTAGATGTTAAGTCTCCTTTCCTTCTTTACCCCATGCCTATTCCCAAATAATTTCTTTGAAAATACTGATAAAATGGGGCATGCTTTCTTAGATGTTTTGTATTCTGTGTTAAAATATTTTACAATTATAAAAGTTGAAAAATAATTTTATTGGTTTTCTTGAATATAATCTCCTACCTCTTATACATGAACTAACCTATAGAATTAAGTCATTTTGTTATCTGAAACGCAAAAGGCTAAGAACATAAGGGAATTACAAAAACTCCAAGATGATTAATTTAAAGCAGATAGATTTTGAAATAATGCAGATGTGGCATATTTACTGTCTCTCAAGGAGAGAATGTTTATCTTTGCATTTGGCAACATTTTCAAAATAACTTTCCCACCTTCAAAGCATTATTGTTGCACAGGTTTTATATTGGAAGAAGAGGATATATAAAACATCAATTTCCTCATCCAAAACCAAATAAATGAGGACTTAGAAATATGTCATTATGAAGATGGTGATCAGAAAGACTATGTCCAATGAGCTACAGGGCTGTCAAGACGAAAAATGCCTTTGCTTCATTTGTGATCAAGGATCTTAAAATATAATATGATAAATTTAGCTGGATTTTCTTTTTTGCTTATGTTTTAACCCCCAAATTTGGTCATGTACTATTGCAATTTTTATTTTACCTGAGCGTTAGAAGAAAATCCACTGGATTATGAAGACAGATTAACAACCTGTTGAACTTCAGCTAGGAACCAATCAATAGAAAATACTTATTTGGTTGGTGGGTAAATATATTTCAATAGATTCAAACATTACTAAATAAGTTGTTTTTTAAAATATTTAACTTGAAATAATAAAAAATTATTAAAAGCTAGTAAAGATCTTTCCCAAGGGCCAATACAAGCAAAAACAACTTTTAATAGACACATGGTTACACACCAATTTCCTCACAGAGGTAAAGAAGTTGCGATTAGTACAAGGATTTTAAGGAAGTGTCATTTCAGAAACTGTATTCATCTATTCTAAATGATTTCAAGAGTCTGAGCTGGTACATGCTGGTACTGGAGAAAGTCAGAAGCACCTAGCTGGATACAAAAGGACTGACATTTACCTTTGATTTATTAAGTTTCATTGTTCTTTTTTCCTTAGAACTTTTAAGGTGGTCATTTGTTTATGCAGTATGAAATGATTTAATCATTTAAATAAGCTTAATAAGGCTGATGTTCCATGGAACACAATGAAATAATTACCTTTTGGTAATCCGAATAACTTGAAATCATTTTTGTTATCTTCTTTTAAAGGGTCCCTTATTTAAGCTTGTGATTTTTATTAATGTAAATAAGGCAAAGTGATTATCTTCTACACACTTGTTTCCATCATAGTGTGATGGGTTTTGTTTTCAGTTAACCTTTAATACTCTATACATACTATTCTGAAATACTGTGGTGAAGTAAGGCCTCCCGTCCTTGAGCAAGACACTACATAAGGGAGGATTAGCTGTATTGGAAGGGTCTTCAACATCCCAAATTTCCAGCATACTACAACCAGGCCTAAAAAAAAAGACACATATATATCCATATTAAAAATGCAGTCATATACAGGGAAGATATATAAATTATAAAGTAGCTTTAAGATTTTTGGATATTATTTATTTTATTTTATTTATTTGAGAGACAGAGATACCTAGGGAGCACAAGGTGGGAGGAGAGGGAGAAGCAGGCTCCCTGCTGAGCAGTGAGCTTGACCCAGGGCTCAATCCCAGGACACAGGGATCCTGAACTGAGCTGAAGGTAGGTGCTTAACTGACTGGGTCACCAGGTACCCTGAGACTAAGTTATTTAGTAAAGATTTTAAAGCATCATTTCAAAAAATGTATATGTATTTGTATTTAAAATGCATATCTTGGGCGCCTGGGTGGCTCAGTTGGTTGAGTGACTGCCTTCGGCTCGGGTCATGATCCTGGAGACCGGGGATGGAGCCCCACATCGGGCTCCCTGCTCGGCGGGAAGCCTGCTTCTCCCTCTCTCACTCCTCCTGCTTGTGTTCCCTCTCTAGCTGTGTTTCTCTGTCAAATAAATAAAATCTTAAAAAAAATAAATAAAATGCATATCTTATAGGCAACACACAGTTGGGTGTTGTGTTAGTATTTCGTCTACCCATCTTTGTCTTTTGATTGGAGTGGTTTGTCCCCATTCATGTTTGTAATTACTGATATTGTCTGATTTAGGCTTTTTTTCTATTTGTTTCATCTTTTTTTTTTTTTTTTTGATTGTCTGTTTCTCTTTCTTGACTTCTTTTATGCCAAGCAGAAAGTTTTAGTATATCATCCATTTCATTTATTGGCTTATGTATTTTTTGCCTTTTTTTTGTGGTTGCTCTAGATATTGAAACAGGGATCTTCAATGTATCACAGTTTACTTAACATTAAACTTGGATTATTTCCAGAAAATCATACAGTTTATTTTCGTTTACTCCCCTCGCTTGTGCTATTGCTGTCATATATTTATATATATATATGTGTGTGTGTGTATATATATATAAAACTTACATTATAAACTCAAAAATATAATATTATGGTATTATCTTTGCTTTAACTAGTCATAGGGTTTTAAAAGATTTTCAGAGAATAAAAAAGTACATACACATATAGTTATTAATATTTACCCACATTTTTACCACTTCCAGTGGCTTTTTATATATCGTGTATCTCTGAATTTTGAACTATCATTTCAATGTCAGTTGACTTCTGTTATTTATGAAAAGAATTATTTATATAATTCTTCTCTTGCTTCTTTCAAGATTTTCTGTTATTTATGAAAAGAATTATTTATATAATTCTTCTCTTGCTTCTTTTAAGATTTTCTCTTTTCTCCTTGTTTTTCACCAGTTTGGCTATGATGTGCCGTGATGTAGATTTCCTTGGGTTTATCCTAGCTGCATTTGTTAGATTTACTTGGATCTCTAAGTTAATGGCTTTCAAGGAATAAGAAATTTTTTGCCAACATTTCTTCAGGTATTTCTTTTTCTGCATTTTTCTTTTATTTCATTCTTTTTGGTACTGTATTACTCATGTGTTGAACTACTTCATAACACATAGGTCTCTGTGGTTTGCTTTTTTCTTCAGTCTTTTTGATCCCTGTTCTTTGGATCCGGGTTACTTTTTCTTGATTTACCTTCAAGTCATTGATCTTTTCTGTTGTTATATCAAATCTCTTGAGAACTTTTAAAGAATTTTTATTCATTTATATACTTTTCAGTTGTAGAATTTCCATTTTTCCAGGGAGGGTGCTTTTATTTCACTATTGAGAATCATATCTTGTCCCTTAATGATATCATGTCTTCAGTTTTTTAAACATATTTTCCTTAATTCCTTGAATATAATCGTTAACAGCAGCTTTGTGGTCTTTTACTGCTCAATCTAATATCTCAACATATTTGAATCAGTTTCTATCAACTTTTTTCCTGAGTATTGCCCAGACTGTCCCATTTTTGTTTTTTTTACAGAGCTGATAATGGGTTGGAAACTGAACACTGGAGAAATAGCCAGCAGTGAGTCTGGAATCTGTTTTGTTCTTCTGATGACTGTTCCTTTCTCATTTCTGTTCTGGTAGACAATGAACTTGTCTGGATCTCCTGTCTTGTGCAGCAGCTATCTCTGCTCAGGTTTTTAGGTTCCAGCTACTTCTTTCTTTTAGCCCAGGGGTTTTCCTTGTGTTTTTATCAGTCAAGGATTTGGGCAGAGTTATATTTGGAAATCCATCTTCCCCGTATTTCCCTTGCTTTGGCGGGGGGGGGGGGTGTCTTCTCAGAATGTGTAGTTGCTTTGTTATCCCTTATTTCTGCCTTGATACCTTTTTTGTTTAAGATTTTATTTATTTGAGAGGTAGAGAATGAGAGAGAGCATGGGGGGAGGGTCAGAAGGAGAAGCAGACCCCCCACTGACCAGGGAGCCATATGTGGGACTCAAGGAGTCCCAGGATCATGACCCAAACTGAAGGCTGTAGCTTAACCAACTGAAACATACCCAGGTGCCCCTGCCCTGACACCTTGAGCCAGTAATGACTGCTTTCTGTTTCCTAGGTTGTATGCAAGTTGGGAAATGTACATGGTCAAAAGCACAGGGAATTTGCAAATCTTACAAGGAGTTGTCTTTCAAGGATAGATGTCTTGGGGCACCTGGGTGGCTCACTTAGTTAAGTGCCTGACTCTTGGTTTCAGCTTAGCTCATGATCTCAGGGTCATGAGACCAAACCCCATGTCAGGCTCTGTGCTCAGTGCAGAGTCTGTTTGAGATTCTCTCCCTCTCCTTCCCCTCCTGCCCCTACCCCTGCTCATGCTCTCTCTTTAAAATACATAAATAAAATCTTCTTAAAAACCAGAAATAAATAAAATAAATAAAGAGGATAGACAACTTGTTCTAGTTTCCACCTGCCCTTTTCCCAGGTTCCCAGGGGATTCCCACAGGCATATGTAGAAAGGTTTTAGGCAGAATTTATATTCAGATTTTAGATTTTGGTCTTTCTGCACTGCTCTTGCTTCCAAAACATCCCTTTCAAATATCCAACTGTTTTGATACTCACAGCTCATCTGTCACCATCTGTCCCCTCAAGCCAGTAGGCTGTGATTTTCTGCTATATTAGAGGCAGGGAGGGGATGGTTTACTAAGTGCTCTCAGGCAAGAAGGTCACAAATTCAGAGAAGTCCTTCAAGAACAAATGTTTTTCAAGTTTCTCTCTGCTTTTGTGTCACTTCCCAGAGACTTCAAGTAGTTGTTTTAAATACCATTAAATCTACTTCGGACACATCCTGTTAATTGAAGTGCCTTGTTTTAAGTAGTGCCACAATAACTCTTAAGACACAGTTGCAATTCACTTAAGTCTCAATTAACATGACACTAAGCTCCATGGAACCATGGAAAGCAAAACATATTTCTGACATGCTCAAGTTTCAGCTAATAAAGTACCACACAAAGTGATGGCCTGGGTTTTCACCTAGTTCTAATAACTGTAATCTCTGGGAGCAATAAGTCAATCTCTTTTTGCCAATATTAACTGAACTCCCTCCAAAACTGGTTTCTTACGGGTCTTACGTTCAATTTCTTTGGGCCTTCCACAAACCAATAACTCCTAAATTCAGTTTGTCCAAAGTATAAAATCCAATTAGCACTTTTCCTTACTTTCTTTAAATGTCACACAGTCTTGGGCCGTTAGGTAAAGGGTATGTAATACTTAAAAGAACAGAGTTGTGAAGAAAAGCAGAACAAGTCAATTTTGTAAAAAGAATTGCCTTGAGAGAAAATTTGTTATTCCTTCTTTAGAACTTATTCCTGGTGTCTCAGAAAGCTATTAGTGATAGCTGTAGAATGTTTTTCTAAGTCCCAGAATTTTAGAAGACTTCTTCTTTGGATAAGTATTTACTTGTATATTTTGGGTAACTTTATTTTAGGGTACAATTACAGATGGAAAAACTCACACAGATCTTAGTGTGTAGTTCCATGAGTTCTGACAAATGCATACATTCACATAAAAAAAAAGTCAATCAAGATAATTTATTCTAAGAGAAAGTTCTTGAATCCCTTTTCCAGAGGATCTTTCCACCGCCACCTCTACCCAACTACTATTCTGATTTCTGTTCCCATTAGTTTTGCATATTTTGAACTTCATAGAATGGAATCACATAGTATGTACTCTTGTGTTTGGTTTCTTTCATTCAGCCTGTTTTTGTGATTCATCTTTTTTTCACACATCAGTATTTTGTTCCTTTTTATTGGGGGGTAGCATTCCATTGTAGGAACATACTATAATTTGTTTATTCATTTTTCTCTTGATCTTTGGGTTGTTTCCAGTTTGCGATATTATGGATAAAGCTGCTGTAGCATCTTCCATGGACAGATATTTTCATATCTCTTGCTTAAATTCCACAAGGAGTAGAATTGCTGAGTAACAGGGCAAATATAGGCTTAAATTTTTATTAGAGGTCTCCAAATACTTCTCCGAAGTGGCTGTATAATTTTTATTCCCATTAGAAATGTAAGAGATTTCTAATTAACTTACATCCTTGTTAATATCTGGTATTTTAGTTTTTAAGATTTTATTAGTTCCCAAGTATATGTGAGAGTATCTCTTTGTGGTTTTAATTTACATATCAGTGAACACTGACAATATTGAGCATCTTGCCATGTATTTACTAGTCATCACAAATTTTCTTTCATGAAGTATGTCTGTCCACGTTTTTGTCCATTTTCAATTGTATTGTCGATTTATTGTTAATCTGTAAAATTTCATGTAAAAGTATATATATCTCCTTTATCAGATATATACTTATTAATATTTTCTTCTAGTCTGTGGATTCCCTTTTCATTTTCTTAACATCTTTGAGGAAAAGATTTCAATTTTGATGTTCATGGTTTACTGATTTTTTTAATGGTTAGTGTTCTGTGTTCCAAGAAATCTTTCAATTTTAGCTTTCACATTTAGTTCTATAATCCACATCAAGAAAATTTTTGTGTATGGTGCAGTATGGGTCATGGTTCACATTTTCTTCTATGCAGATATCCAGTTAGAGCCACAACATTATTGAAAACACCTCTTTTTGCATTCAAGTAAAAACAACATTATCTTTTAATTTCCTTTGTGGTTGTTTTCTTTGACCCATAAGTTAGCTGTAAATTTACTGCCTAATTTCCAAATATGTATGGATTTATCAGAGATCTATATTTAATAGATTTCAATTATTAATTAATTTAATTCCGTATGATTTCAAATTTTTTAAACATAGTGAAGCCATTTTTATGGCCCAGCATATGTTTCCCCTTGGTGAAAATTCCATGTGCCCTTTAAAAGAATGTGTAATCTGCAAAGTGTATTTTCCTGCACTGTTCTATAAGACTAATTAGGTCAGGTTATTTGATACTGTTGGATAGTTCTATCTTTTAATCCTTACACTCTTTTTATCTAATCTCAGTAGAGAAAGAAAAGTTAACACTTCCAACTATCATTGAAAATTTGCTTATTTTTCTTTTTATTCTGTACATTTTTACTTTGTGCACTTTGAAGCTCTGTTTAGACATACACATTTTAGAACTATTATATATTTTTGATGAATTAATCATTTTGTCATTATAAAATGTCCATCCTTTTTGTGGTAATATGCCTTGTTTTGAGGTCTACTTTGTCTTATTAAATTTTAAATTAATGTGATGTGCATATACATCAACATTGTGATGCTCCTGTTTCTTCTTTTATAAGATGTCTTTTCTTCCCAGATATATTAGGTATTAAAATTAGCCACTAAAACTTATGAACTTCATTTTTTCAAAATGTTTTATTGTCTAATACCTAATTATCCATATGAGAAATGAAAATTAATGTTAAACTTAATACAATGAAGGGCCTCTTAAGTCAAGTAATCTAAGTCCTCAAGACATCCATTAGCCCTTTTAGAATTTTGTGATTTTTTTAGAAGTTCAAAATTGAGAAATTAAAAATTATACTTAGGAATGTTTTACTTACTATATCCTCTTGAGTCATCCATAACTTTTCTTGTAAGTTTTATAAATTCAATGTTATCCAGTTGTAGTAAAAGAATGCTAATGTCTCACACTATTGTAAATTCAAATCTGTATTTCATACATCTAATAAAAACTATCATAAAAATTTAAAAAACTATGAAGGAAAACAACATTTAAGATGTTAAAATGAAAAAATTTGGAAGCTACAATACACTACAGTTTCTTGAAATTAGATTCTACTGAAATGATATTTACTTTCCTACATGAAACAATTTCAAATAAAATACCAGAATAGAACTTTAATGGAATTTATTTAGAATAAAAATTCTTAAAGAAGCATAACTACTGGTAATAAAGCAAAACAGTTGTTGCTTAAAGATATTCCATATCATATAGCATAGGGCTTATACTCACTTAGTTCTCACCACACACCATGCCTCTTCTAAGACATAGTAATTCACATGTAACTCCAACAATTTATCTCTCACTTCTTTTGCAGATTTTCGACTATATGTGGAATAAACTATTTTTGTCCGGGCCCTTTACATTCAAAACAAAATTAAATTTCTTTAATAAGTTATAATAGAATGAACTAAAAAAAATTTGCTAGTAAATGAAAATATCAACACTTGTATATATGACCTCAAGAAGTATGAACTGTTTTGGAGATAGCACAGATTATTTTTGGACAGCAGTTTCCACTTTCCTACTTATATTTTGCACATGCTAAAACTTACAGTGGTTTGAATTTTATTGGTACTGCTTATTAGTGTTTACCAGAACGAACAAACATCAACTGGTTTAGAGTCTATATAGTTCAGGATATAAATGTGCTTTGCATATGCATAAAGTAATTAATTGCTCATGGAACACATTCAGATAGAGGTGAACAGAGTGAAAACAAGGTTTTGGTAGATAATTTCACCTACTGAAATTATCCGAAAAGCATAAGAATTCAAGTTGAAAGGTAGCAAATCATACATTCAGACACAGGGCACCTAGTGTAGCAGTCAAGAAGCTTGGCAAACAGGATTAGTCACCAAAATATGGTACAACAGACGATCTGTCCACAAATAGAAGTTTTTATGAAATCCTGAATAACTACCATTTATGCATTGGATATTTATTTTAACTTATTTAAGTTCAATTAGGTAACATATAATGTATCTTTCGTTCCAGATGTAGCTTTCAGCTATTCATCAGTCACATATAACACCCAGTGCTCAGTATGTCATGTGCCTTCCTTAATGTCCATCACTCAGTTACCCAACCTCCCACCCAGCACTGGGCAGTTCCTAAGATTTCAAGCATAGAAGATGGGCAATGTCCAAAATCAGACACAACACTTTAAATGATTTAAAATGTTACCTCTAAAAATTGGTCAAAGATGCACTAACAGGAAAAGATTACCCTGACAATGACTAAAATGATTAAAATAATTCAGAGTTCTCATAAACTAGCTAACAACACCCTAAAATTTCATGAACGCATGTCATACAGCAAATTTCATGTACTTTCTCTATCTGTTGGGAAAGGTTAGTTATAGGCCACTGGTAAGATAGAGCATGGTTTCTCAAATCAGGCAGAGGGGCTTGTGGGGTTCAGAGCAGGGGCTGGCAAACTATGGCCATGGGCCAGATCCATCCCATCTCCTAGTACGAGTACTTAGCAGTTCTATTAGAACAGAGAAACACATACAGATTAGTCATGAATAGATGACATTTTCACTTCAAGAAAAATTAACGTGTCTGGTTGAAACATTCAATTGGTTGCCAACCTCAAGTCTGCATCCTCGTAATGTGGGTGATTCACAATGGGGTGAAGGGTAGACAGCTTAACACTGGCCATTGTAGGCATGGCACCTGCAAACACGGCATCTGAAAAACAAGGGTATATTCCTTAATGACATATTTTAAAGAAAACCAAAAATCATTACTTATATATACTATTTGAACTCAGATTAAGAAAGATGAAATACATTTAAATAATAACTATTGGCATTATTCTTTTTCCTTGCTCAATATTGTCTACTATAATAATAGCCAACTTTGTTATCTCTGTGCTAGGAACTATGTTAAATAAGTTTACTAGGATTAAACAAATTAATTTGCACAACTTTATGAAGTGACTTTTATGTTATTCTTATTTGTAAATAAAAAACTGAGAGCCAACAAAGGTAAGTGACTTGTCAAGACTACACACCGAGGTGGCACCAGAGCCCACACTCAGCCACTCACTACAACTTCCTGCCACGGTCAAGCTCAGTGCAAAAGACACTGTTACAAAAACACAGGACCAGAGAGAATTACAATATTTTATATCTTGTTTCAATAATTTAAAATGCCAAGAACTAAGAGACTGTTACAAAAGGCAGTCTCATGCTATATGTATATATTAAAGATTTTATTTATTTATTTGACAGAAACACAGCTAGAGAGGAAACAAGCAGGGGGAGTGAGAGAGGGAGAAGCCAGCCCCCAACGGAGCACGGCAATGCCGGGCTCGATCCCAGGACTCCAGGATCATGACCTGAGCCAAAGGCAGACACTTAACGACTGAGTCATGCAGGCACCCCTCATGCTATATTTTTTAAGGCAAAACTGTGAACTATAGTTTCTTGGGAGACCAAAATGTTTACTTACCTCCTGGTACTTCTGTATAATAAATTATTAAATAATTTTGAAGGTTATTCTGTTAATCAATATAATAAAATCACTAACAAGAACAGGGCACATCATTCAGATCTACTAAAAATAGCTGAATGTTTACTTGCAAATCTAAATATTCTAAATGTAACTTCAAATGAATATATTTATTATCAAAAGATTCAGTAATTAATGATGGAAAGCTCTTAGGCTAGAGCAGTGGTTCTCAACCAGATGTGATTTTATGTCCTAGGGATATACATGATCAATTTATGGAGACATTTTTGATTGGCACACTGTGGGGACAGAAGTATTGTTGGCAACTTGTGGGTTGAAGGAAGGAATGCTGCTACTAAATATTCTTCAATGCACAGGCCAGTCCCTAATGTCAATAGTGCCAAGGCTGAGAAAATGTGGGTTAGAGGAACCCAAAGCCCATGGACACAGTTATCAGAAAGAAAGTAGGTGGGTCTGCCCAGCAAGAGCTGGAATCACTGAAGAGAAACCATCTATGGCAGAGAGGGGGAGAAATACTCTACACAGTCTTCATTCTTTTTGGTGAGATAAATATGAACAAGATGGAGGAAGAATATGATACTTTCTTATATGTTTACTTAAGTCTCCACATATACTCTACTATAGAGATTAGAAAAAGTATCCCTTATGACTTGATAGAGTCTCACTAATACGTGACTTGGTCAGTAGACGATGAACTGGATTTCTCCTCTCAACTGAGCACCATATGCAGTACACGGATTATACAATCCTACATGGATGACCCAAATGCAAGCATTAGTCTCACCCATACTACAGAACATCATGCTGCTTTTATTTTTAATTTACATTGTTTTTTCATTTTTGTGAGAGAGAACATACACATACATGCACACACACAAGTGGAGGGAGACAGAGAGGGAGAAGCAGACTCCCTGCTGAGCTGGGAACCCAATGCAGGACTCAATCCCAAGACCCTGAGATCATGACTTGAGCCAAAGGCAGACAACCCACTGAGCCACCAGGCGCCCCCATCATGCTGCTTTTAATAAGCATGTGGTGACCATAAGAGAGCTTATAATAGGAGGAAAAAAAAGATTTGTAAGAAAATCAAAGAAGAGGTGGCTAAAACTGAGGTAGGAGTTTGTAAGAGCTGTCTTAGGATAAGTTGCCAGATGTAGGCCCTCTCTGCCAGGAACCCAAGACAAACATACTGGAACAAAGACAGACACAAGAAAATATTTTAAAAGCAGGTAACTCACAAAGCTTGGGAAAAATAACTAACTGGTTAAGTGGTAAGGGAGAGTAAAGGGAGCGCCTTACACCTTGTACTCTTATAGGGCAAAATTCACCAGAAGATTAATTTTAAAATTCTGATTCAACAGGTCTGGCAGCTGTAAGTGATGAGGTAATGTCACCTCTGAAAACCTGCTATCTGAGCTGAAGCTTATAAAAGTATACCTTATCAATGCCTAATTAATAAAATGGGGACTATCAAATAAGAGAATAAGGAAATCAACCCCAAGGAGTCACAGGATAAATTTAAATAAGCCACAGTGAAGAACTTGTGCCACAGAAAATTACTAAATTTCAAAAATAGTCTTGGACAAGATTATAGATTACTTATAAAAATATTATAGAATATACTTATTCTCTGGAAAGGTTTCTTAAAAATGAAATAAATATACCTGCTTGAGGTGATTTTGGATAAAGATAAGAAAAAAGTAGGCCAAAGATGTTTTAGCATCTCTTTGAATTTATTTAGTGAAGAAAACAGAATATCTGAGATTTTAACTGTTCTGTGTGTAAATGGTTTTACAGAGTTAGATGAGAGAGTCAGCTCTGACTGAAGTGATAAGAAGGGTCAAAAGTATCTTCTCCAATGGTCTGTTCACAAGGTGTGAAATTTTGTTATTGAAGATTTACTTGTCATTGTTAAGGTTAAAGTATGATGATGACCTCAGTGTTACAGTATATAGCTATGAATAAATCATTACCTCCCCATGTTAGTTGAAATTCCTGACAGTTATCTAGGAGGCATCTAAAGAGGGCACAAAATTTTTTTTTTAAAAGGTCTGATTTGGTGGACACTGCAATTAGTACGCTCAAACATCCATGAGTGAATGACAGACTCTGTGTGTGTCTGTTTCTACATGTCTGTAGACTAGCTTCACATAGAACTAAAAAGCTACATACCTGGTCTGGTATTATATTTGATCCATTGTATCAGTTCCTCCTGAGGCAAGTTATTAAATTCTCCTATTATGCTCCATTGATTATGGAGGTTTGCACAACCTTGTATTGACATCACTGTTAGAATGCCAAAGATAACATTCTCAAAGCGAACTCTGCAAAAAAGCCAGCCAAAGAGCTGAAATGAAAGAAACCATTTATTTTTAATTCTTCTATGGAGAGTACTATAGGGCCAAAAATAAACTCTCACCTTGCTACTTAAACCAAGGCGGATTGACATTTGATACTATCAATGCACTCATAATACACAGAATGATGGTCACCTATTATTTTAAAATAGTACAAATTCTGTAATTATAGAGCCTAGTAAAAAAATAGAACTTTCTTTATCCTTGAAAGAATAAAGGAAGAAACACACCTCATCCTTCTAGTACTGATTTACTACCACGGATTAAGATTAGCAAATCACAAAAATGTGAAACATCCTAGAACTAATTCCTGTAGTATCTGGCTTTAATGGACATCTAAAATAATTAGGGAAACTCCACTAGCAGCAACACATATATTCCTCTCAGAAAAATAAGCATTATGATATTCTAACAGAAGACTCTTATCATCAAAACTAAGATGTTTCTAGAAGTACATTGGTCCCAAAATTCTCACTTCATTGTACTAGCCCTTTTGCATATAACGGTTAAGAGAACCTCAGAACTGATAACTTGTCTGAGGGGTTCTCTGAGCAGGACAATACTACAGCAATTACCCTTATGGTAATTAGAGTAAATTTACTCTAGCAGTAGTAGTAGCATCTACTCATTCTGATGGATCAAGAGACTCTTGCACAGACCTGAATGAACTCCAAAGACCTCCGTCTGTGGACAGAATACTACCATAGGGGAAAGTAGCAAGCATAAATGAATCATATGAATATCAGTTAAAATCTAGGAATAATTTTCAAAATTACTTGAAATTGCTTTTATTATTCATAGTTAATCATAAAATAACCTTTTAAATCATTTAAACCAAGTGTTTCTATGTTTTGGATTATTCAGCAAAGCCATGGTAACTACAGTGCTGTTGCTATAGTCACGATAGGGTAATGACACCAAAATGAATACCTTACCCGTCGAGAACATATCAAGGAAGCCATGACACACATGTGAGGTGTTAAAAATAACTTCAGCCTCATGATTAAAATGGCAAGGACAGTGAATGCTAATAGTTGCAAGGTGTGAAAAATCAGCTGTAAAAACAAAATGATATTTTCACTTTACATATCTTTAAGTTAGTAAATATATATTAAAAATATTCATTAGGATAAGGATCTTTCAACAAAGATTTAAGAAATGTGTACTATATGCCACATACTGTTCTGGGGCTTTGGATACAACAATGAACAAAACAACAGTGAGCAATTTCTGCCCTTGTGAGATTTAAATGTTAGAACACTTAGTAAGGAAAGACAATAATAGTCATGGCAAGAAAATGAATCCATCATATGGTCTCTTAGAAAGTGAAGAAAGCGGAAAAGGGGAGGGAAGGAGACTGGGAGCGCAGGTTGTGATGTGAGGTTAGGAGTTAGAGCTGTTGCAATTCCAAGTAAGACGTTCAGGGAGGGCCTCACTGAAGAGGTATCATTTGAAAAGGACCCACACAAGGTGAGGAAGTGAGCCACAGAGACATACAAATAGTGAATGCTTTACCTGTTTGCATGCCATTCAGTCAGCAACAAAAATCACAGTGAAACATAATCTAGATTATTTTTTAAAGTAATGGAATTATATATATAAATATTTGTACTGATAAGTAAGACACCCATTTTTATTCAGATGGGCTTCCACTGAACAAAAGTTTCAGACAAAACTTTTCTAACAGACATATTCATAAAATATCAATCAATCCTTCACTAGAAAAATAGACAATTACTACAACAAAAGTTAAATGGCAACTAAATAAATATTTATATTCTACTTGCTAATATTCAAACAAATTAAACATTGAAGATAGTAAGATATTTTCACCTATATAATGCACAATTAAAACTGAGTGTTAGAGAAGATGCTTTGAAACATACACTGACATAACTGGTACATTTCTGTAATATAGCATTATTTATCAAGATGCTACAAAAGAGCCAACCCTTTTGACTTAAATTTCCATTCTAATTTAAGGGAATACTCAAGACCAAAAAATGCTTGTACAAAGATGATCACTGAAGGGAACTTTTAGCAGCAAAAACAGAAACAACTTATGTGACCAATATAGAGGAATAGTTAAATTACCACATTTCCCATGTCTACAGCCATTAAAAGATTACATGTTAGCAAATTATTTAATAGCATGGAACGTTTTCAATGTGGTTAATTATGTACATACAAAATATTAATTTTGTGCAAACCATTCATGTGTATATATAGAGGCATGGGCAGCTTGGATAGGACGGAGATGGCTACAAAAATATGTACCTAAAAAGTTAATGGAGGTTACTTCCGAATGGTGATTTTTCTGAATTTTTCTAACACTTTTTAAACATGTTATTTTAGAATTAGAAGTATGTAATTTATATTTATATATATAATATATAATTTAAAACAGAATGCAAAGCTGTGTTTTTTCTTTTTAAGTAAAGATGTTTAAAAATGGAATTTAATTTTTTCATTATTCTTGAATCCAAAGTTGAGATGTGGAAGGTTTATTTCAAAATCAATCCTTTATTTTTCTTCAGTCAAACTCCTCTTTGGACAAGTCCGGGAGGTGTTGTGGAGTGAACAAAAGACAATAACACACTTCACACCCAAATAGGTCTTTTTGTTTAGGACCATTAAATCACAGGTTGTAGATTAGATGGGCCATCTTCTTTAATCCTGTATCCAAAACAGGGATCTCTTCTGTAAATCTATGAACTGGCTATTCCTTAATCCCTGAAATGGAATATGCCATACGGATGGCTGTAAATGTTAGAAAATCTTTTCTAAAACCAAACCAGTGTCTCCCTATAATTTCCATACCTGTGCAACTGCACAAAATTAGTCTAACCTATTTGCACATGACAGTTCTCTCTTATCCAAATACTGTGCTCATGACTTTGCACTTATTTCACCTTCACTTTGGAAAGCTTTCTAACTTTAAGCTAAATATTCAGAAACTTGGAATCATTAGTTCTATGGTGTCATCATTCTGGTCGCCTTGCTCTGAACACGGTGCGGATTGTCCATGTTTTGTTAAAACGTGGTATCTAAAAACAGACTACCATTGGTATGGTCTAATTCATGAAGTGTACATCTGATTTCTCCCAGTGTGCCTTCCTTTGGTTATTCTGAGCCATAGGATGAGAATGTTACTGTGTCTTCGAAATCCCATCACTTGTACTGTTTTTTTTTTTCCCCATTACTTCTACTTTAGCACCAATTTCTCATATGACTAGAATTAAATCCAAATTCTTCTTGACTTTCCTTTATCATCTAAAGGCTGAAAGGACTCTGTTTTCATATGGAGACCTGAAAGATCCTCACCATTTCCTTATCTTCCCTGCATAATGTTCTTTTGTAGGAGACTGACACAGAACCACCATTCCAAATGGCACTACTTATGTTTGTCTTCTATTGTTATCCACATGCTCTAACCTCTCTTCTACTCGCAGGCTACTGACTTTCCATGGAGCACTCTTGCCATAGTTATTTTATCTCCTTTTCTGTAAGGAGATAGTTTTCTTTTTACCTAGTTTTCTTTTTACCTACGAAGGAGATGACAGAAGGCTACAGTCAAAAAGCACATAGTTTTTACCTACGAAGGAGATGACAGAAGGCTACAGTCAAAAAGCACGGTCCAAAATTCTGTACTGTAGGTACACTGTCAGTTTGTTAGTACCTCTTTCCACATAAAGATTACTAGGTAAATCCCCACAACATCTTTTAGAGGCTGGAAGCAAGGAAAGAAGAGAAGCTCAGGAAACTATTCGCTCCCTATCCTTGGAGTAAGTTGCCCAACTGGGTAGAGTGTGAGGTGGCAGCTCCCAAGCATCAAGAAAACAAAGACTAAGTGTAGAAACCAGTCCAAGTAGCAGACTGCCTCTGTCAAAACTACCTCCCACAACAGTTGTGGAGATGTCTCAAGAGTATGGTAGTGATACCCTTCACTGGCATGGTTAACAGAGGACAGGGAGCCCTGAGGTCTTGGTCCAGAAAGCACACAAATTTAATAGTGGGCATTTACACAGTGCTTAACACTAGGCATTATTGTAAGTATCTTACATAGAACTCATTAAATCCAATAGCCATCACATGGGATAAGTGTTGTTACTGTTGTTGTTTTGGTTGTTCCCAAAAATATGTAATGTAACTTGGCTACGATCATACAGCCAGTAAGTGGAAGAATAGGGATCTGGGGCCAGCCAGTTCCCGAGCCTGCATCTTTAGTGGTTAAAGTGCTTCCTTTCCAGAAAATAAACTATTCAACCACATGGTTCTATCAGTCTGAGAACATGGAAGTGTACAGACCCCCAACATATATCTCTCAATTCATTTTTCAAAAGAAGTAATTTCCCCCAAATTCTGATTACCTTTTAAAAAGCCATCCTCTTTACTGACAACAGGACAAAAATATCTACAACTCAGATCTGATTATATCATTTCTTGCTTAACAACAAAGTCCTGGATAAAGTCCAGTTTCTTTGCATATAAAGTCACCATAGTCTGAACCTGTGTCATTTTCTGCTACTTCTTAAATTTTCTATGCATCAGCAGTCCTGATTTGGCTGTAGCACTGAACACAATGAATTCCCTTATGCCTTCTTTGTATGTGTACGTGCTTTGTCCTTGGTAAACTCCTCTAAGGTCATTAAAGAAATCTGTCCCTTGCTACCCCATTTCCTTCACATGTATGTAATAACTTTTTCTGTATCACTTTTCTACCTAGTTCCTTTGTCAAGGCACATATAATTACCTGTTCACATTGCTTGTCTTCCTCCACTACACGTTAAATTTTATAAAAGTAGGAACCTTGTGTGTAATAGGCACATAACAAAGATTGAACTGATTAGTATACAGAATAGAAAAAAAATTAAAGTGGGCAAAATAAGGTTAAATGGAGAAAGACAATAAGATAGCAAAATTAATGCGAGAAAAGAGGTAGGAACACCATGTTTCTTAAAAGCAGTGGGTTTAAAAAAATAAAAAGCGGTGGGTTTTAAATACCATATGATAAAGTATAAGTATGACTGTGCCCTGCTAAGTAAAAGTGGGCAATGTGACATGACTGATTTGTTAAGTGCAGTTCATGTTAGGCCATAGCATGTGGTGAATGATTAACAGCACAGGCTCTGCCGCTCTGTGGCCTGGGTACAAAGGCCTTCGCTCCACAGAGCTAAGGTCCCTTCAGCTTTGTGACCCTGAGTTACTCAACTTCTCCATGCCATAGTTTTCTTTCATCTGTAAAATATACAAAATAACTGTACCTACCTCAATGGGATATTGTGTGAATGAAATTATAACTATATGTAAATCACTTCCCCAAATGCCCTGCGCATAGGGAGCAGTAAGCGTTGACTACTACTTTGAAGGCACTGGAAGTGGACTGCCAATGTTCAAATGCAAGCTTTACTATAGATTAGTGGCAGACCTGAGGAAAAGTATTTCATTTCTGTAGCTCTCTATTCCGTGGCCAAGACCACTTTGCTTTTCTTCTTGGACATGTAGATAGACTCCATTTTCTAGCTCCCTGCACACAGGTGTGGCCATGTGCCTGAGGTCTAGCTGAGGGCAAGAAGTCTACATTTCCATTTCCAGGCTAAGCTTCCACAAAACCTCCAGTGCAGGATCTTCTCTCTTCTTTCTCCTTTGTAGCCTTGATGTAGACAAGCACATCTATCCTCCAGGGCAGAGTCTTCCCTGCTCTTTCCCCTTTGCTGACGTGATGCAGACAAGCACATAGACCTCAGAAGCTACACACTACAGATGGCCGAGCTATAAATGGAAGGAGTCTGGGTTCCTCAATCACTTCTTGTGGGAGGCCACCCACTAACCAGGAACTCCCGGTTTCACTTTATGTGACCAAACTGTCAAATTTTACTGAGTTAATAACATTATTGAAATATTAGTCTTGTCTCTGTTAACAGCTACTTTCATCTAAGTAACATAATTTTCTGATTTGAAAAATGAGAATAATATTATGAGAATTAAAACAGCACAGTACATGGCACATAGTAACTATTAAAAAATATTTGTTATCATTATAGGCCATTTTTATTAGGTTCAAATTCAGTTGCCCTCTCTTGTATATTTGGTCTTTCTCCTAAGACTCAAAGTGCTATTACTCAGGAAATCATATTTCTACCTCCTGCTGAGCTTTCCCTTCATATGCCACACAAAATAATTTAGCATCATATAAAACATAATTTGTTTCATGTCTCTGTGGAAAAATTATGCATATCTGAGGGCAGAAACACTGTACCATCTTCTGTATCCTCTAACACTCCAAGATTGTAACTGACTGCCCATCAAGTCTGGGTGTGGCCGAAAGCCACCCGTCACAGGACCACGGATGTCTGCTCTGATGGGCTGAAGCTGACTAGCTCAGAGGGTTAGGAATTAATGCTTTTATTGTTGAATGAATAAAAGAATGAATGAATAAATGGAAGTAATTTACTTATACTCCAAGGTCATAAGTAAGCCTTCTGTTTTTCAGAAACCCTTACTGCTATTCAAAAAAGCAGATGAACACATGGGAGGGAACAGCATTTATTACCAACGCTGATTTACTGAACCACTGCCAACAGTGCATTGGCAGCAAGGCAATACCTTTGTGAATTATCCTTGAACTAGAATTTAAGACACAAATACAGCAGAGACTAAAATGAAAGCTTTACCTCGCCATGTTCAAGGAGCTGTTTTCTGGAATAAAAAAAATTCTCTATTTACTGAATGTCCATTATGATTACATAAAAATACAAACTTCATTTATTTGTTCTTAGGTATAAGAAATTTGATTCTCTCTAAACTACTCAGTAACATAAAAATATTAGACAGTATCACTAAAAATTACAGCAATTTGAAAAGTCATCCCATGTAAGGTATATTTAAAAAGTCATGCTTTGGTTAAGATAAAATAGGTTTTACTGATTGCTGGAGACTATATCTCTGGAAGTATTTAAAGAAAAAGAATTTCTATTAAATATTCAACCATGTATAGTATATACACTGCTTTAGGTAAGTATTGCTGAAACTTTTGAGTTGCTTTCATTTTTTACAACCATAAGTACCACGAACATCCTTGTTCATACAACTCTGAGCATCCTTGAGTGTTTCTTCAGATTAAATTTCCAGAAGAAAACATGCTGGGTAAAGCCTATAAATATTTTTAGTTCTATAAAAGTTTTATGTCTAAAGAACCTATTGAACTCTGGGCACTGTGCAGTGAACACAGCCTGAATAGTGTCTTGTTGTTCTTCTCCTCTTAGCCTGTGTGTTACGCTCGTCCAAAAGGTATGAATTGCCTGTTCCACTGTTCCACCAAGAAGATGGAAGGACTTTGGTTTTACATGTGGAGGCTTTCTTCTAATATGAATTTTGGGGTTGGAGAGAAGAGTAACAAACAGTTCAAGTAAGACACTAAGACGTAAGAGTTCAAGGACACACACAGATCCGAAAGTTTTTTTTCTGAAAGCCTGGTCAGGGGAAAGCCTGTCAGAAAAATAGTGCAATCACCAAACCACCCTGCCTCCATTGCAGCTGGGCCCTGACTTGTGCAGTAGAGAGGGCGGGCGGGGCTTCCCGCTGTCCTGAAATCTACTAGTCACAACAGGATCCTGTGATGAGCTATTGTGTGCAAGGGAGGACAGGCCCTGACAATAATTGTTCATGCAAATAAATCTATAGCTAATTTAAAATGTGAATGTATAACCAAATCTGCAAACTTACAAATGATATAGATAAATTGGTAAAGAACAATAACGTGTTCAAAAAAGAGAAGCTAAAGTAAAAGACAGAGAGCCAACAATTCTCTAAGGTAAAGGAAGTTGTGAACGTTCAGGCTAAAATGTCCCATGAGTTAATAAACGTAAAATATACACACTCATGCATACGTCAAACTCCTTAAATTTCCAGAGAGCAAAACTTTATATAAAATTTCTCATCTGTAATGGTCAATGCTAGAAAACAATAATTGTCTACAGAATTTTTAAACATTTTATTTATTTATTTGTGAGAGAGAGATTGAGAGAATGAGTGGGAAGAGGGGAAGAGGGAGAAGCTGACTCCCTGCAGAACAGGGAACGACCCTGGGATCATCACCTGAGTTGAACACAGATGCTTAACTAACTGAACCATCCAGGTGCCCAACAATTATCTACAAAGTGCTAAAAAAACAAAACAAAACAAAACAAAACAGAATACCCATTAACCAAACCATCAACTTAATGTGAGGGCAAAGTAAAGGTGTTTTTCAAATAAAAATGCACCCAGCAACCTTTGGGAAGAAGACACTGTCGCACTACCCCCTCCTACTGCCCCCAGCAGGAGCTGCTGTGGCATCACTTGAACCAGGGCTGCCAGTCCCCGACAACCCCATGCACAAGCTCCATGCATGTCAGAGAGAGCCATGGCTGCTCCGTGCATGCCAGCATGTCCCATCTCTGTGACAGCTCCGCAAACCCCAATGCCTTAGGTGTGAAACCAATGCTTCTGCAGGCTAGCCAGAACCCCAAACCCACCATTACTTTCTGAGTGCCTGCACCCCAGACCAGCTCTGTGGTCACTTGATGCGTACTCCCATAAACTGTCAGCACTGTGGACTAGTCAGTGCCCCATGCCTGAGGCCATCGCTGCTCCACAAGTGCCTGTGCAGCACTCCCTGAATCTGTGGCTGCATCATGTATGCTTACATCTCAGGACCCAGATCCACCACTACTGTGGGCTAGCCAGAGCTGCTGGACCCCAGAGCTGCCACTGCTCTGCAAGCACACAAATTCCAACCCCCATAGCTCTTCCATTGGTACCCATGTATCAAACAGCACTAGCACCACTACCACAGGGACATCCAGAAGATGAACCCAGTGTTGAGGGCAATCCCTTTGACCATGACAGGCTCCATGGGGCAGAGAAGATCAGCCACTGCATATGCTAATAGATCACCTCCATTATGGACATCCACAGCCTTGGTCATTGAGGACCACTGCAATCCTCATTGATGCTAACCTCAGCTGATAAAGTTGCACAGACACTACACTGCTGAGCCTTCCCCAGGAATGGAAACAGCACACCTTACCCAGCTGGCTCCTTACACCTACCTGCAAGTGAAGGCCTTCCTCTCCAAAACCAGTCCCTAAAGTCTGAAAGAAGGGATCACGCCATCAAATGAGAAGACACCAATGAAAGGCTATAAGAAACTTGAAAAATCAAGGAAGTGTGACACAATCAAAGGAATACAATCATTTTCCAGTAACTGACCACATAGAAATAGAGATCTATGAATTTCAAAGAATTTAAAATAATTGTTTTAATAAAGATCAGTGAACTACAGAGAACATAGACAACACAATAAAATCAGGAAAACAATCCATTACAAAACTAGTTTAATAGGGAGCTAGAAGTCATAAAAAAAGAACTAAAAAAATTTGAGAGGTAAAGGATACAATGAATGAAAATTAAAAATGCAATATACAGCATCAACAGCAAACCTGATCAAGCAGAGGAAAGAATCTGGAAACCTGAAGACTAATAATTTGAAATTATCCAGTGAGAAGAGAAAAGAAAAAAAAAGAGTTAAAAAGGGTAAAGAAACTTACGGGAATTATGAAATGACATCAGGAGAAACAATATTTACATTATGGCAGTCTAAGAAGGATAAGGGGGGGGAAAGGGCAGAAATCTTAAAGATCAGCTGAAAATTTGCCAAATCGGAGACAGATACGGATATCTAAGTACATGAGGCTCAGAGGTACCAATACAAAGTTAATCCCTACAAATTCACTAGACACATTATAATGAAACTGTCAAAACCAAAGACAATGAATGAACTGTCAAAGCAGGAAATTATCTCATATAAGGGAACCCCCATAAGGCTATTAGTGGATTTCTCAGCAGAAACCTTGCAGGTCATGGGAGGATTGGATGATATTTCAAAATGCTCAAATTAAAAGATCTGCCAATTAAGAATATTTCACCCAGCAAAGCTGTCCTTCAGATGAAGAAAAAAAATAACTTTCTCAGACAAACAAAAGCTGAGGGAATCAATACTCCTAGACCTGACTTATAAGAAATGCTAAAGTGAGTTATTCATACTGATATGAAAGAATGTTAATCAATAACTTAAAAACATATGAAAGTATAAGACTCACCATAAAGTTAAGTACACAATAAAATTAGAAATACTTTAATGTCATAATAGTGCTGTCTAAATCACTGAAATCTAGTATAAAAGTAAAAAAAAGAAAAATATTTAAAAATAAACATATCACGATAATTTGTTAATGGATACCATAAAAAGATATAAATTATAACAGCAAAAGCAAAGAGAGTGGGTAAATAAAAAGGCAAAATTTTTATATGTGAATAAAGTTTTTATCAGCTTAAAAGAGACTGTTATAAAATTACATAAGCCTCATGATAACCACAAAGCAAAAAACTACAATAATTCACAAAAGATTAAGAAAAAAAGGAAACAAAGCATATTACTACAGAAAAGGAAGACAGCATGAGAGGAAGAAAGGAACTATGAAACAGAAAACAACCAGGTAGCAAAATGAGTCCTTATCTATCAATAACTATCATAAATATAAATGGATTTAATTTTCTAACCAAAAGACAGAGAGTCGCTAAATGAATTAAAAAAAAAAAGACGATTATATGCCACCTACAAGAAACTCATTTTAGCTTTAAGGACACATTAAGGTGAAAGTGAAGGGATGAAAAAAGATATTCATTCAAATGGAAACAAAAAGAAAGCAGAGGTAACTCTGCATCTCTCTCTCTCTCACACACACACACACACACACCCCTCTACCTATATATGACCTATATCTAAATCTAGATCTCAATCCATATTTTGGGTGAAACAGACTAAGTTGAAAACTGTAACAAGAAACAAATAAGGTCACTATATAATGATAAAGGTATCAATTCATCAAAAGGATATAACAATTGTAAACCCATATGTACCCAACATTGAAACACCTAAATAAACTAAGCAAATATTAATAGATCAGAGAGGAGAAATAGAAAACAATGCAAAATAGTAGGGGACTTAAATATTCGATTCTAATAATGGGTGGATCATCCAGACAGAAAATCAGTAAGAAAATATTGGACTTGAACTACACTTTAGACCAAATGGACCTAACAAATATACACAGAACATCCATCCAAGAGCAGGAGAGTACACATTCTCCTCAAATGCACACAAAACATTCTCTAGGATAGATTCTGTGTTAGGTCACAAAACAATCATCAACAAATTTAAGACTGAAATCACATCAAGTATCTTTTCTGACCACAACAGTATGACATTAGAAATCAATAATAGTAGGAAAGAGAGAAAATTCACAAATACATGGAAATTAAACAATCTAATCCTGAACAATTGATGGGTGAAAGAAGAAATCAAAAGGAAATAAAAATTATCTTGAAACAAATGAAAATAAAAACACAACATACTAAAACTTATGTGATGCAGCAAAAGTTCTAAGAGGGGATTTTATGTGATAAATGCTTATATTAAGAAAAAGATTTCAAATAAACAATATACTTCAAGGAAGAAGAAAAACAAATTAAGCCCAATGTTAATAAAAGGAAAGAAGAAAACAGATCATAAGAGAAATAAATGAAACAGACGAAACAATAGAAAACATCAATGAAAATAAGAGCTGCATGGATTGGAAGAACAAATATTGTGAAACTATCTATGGTACCTAGAGCAATCTACAATTTAATGCAATCCTTATCAAAATACCATAGACTTTTTTTTCAAAGAAATGGAACAAATAATCCTAAAAATATATGGAACCAGAAAAGACCTGACTAGCCAGAGGAATGTTGAAAAAGAAAACCAAAGTTGGTGGCATCACAATTCCAGACTTCAAACTCATTACAAAGCTATAATCATCAAGACAGTATAGTACGGGCACAAAAACAGACATATAGATCAATGAAGCAGAATAAAGAGCCCAGAAATAATTCTTCAACTCTACAGTCAACTAATTTTCAGCAAAGCAGGAAACAATGTCCACTGGAATAAAGACAGTCTCTTCAACAAATGGTGTTGGGAAAACTGGACTGCTACTTGCAGAAGAATGAAACTAGAGAATTTCCTTATATCATACACAAAAATAGACTCAAAGGTTGAAAGACCTCAATATGAGACAGGAGAGACCTCAATGTGAGACAGGAGAGGATTATCAAAATTCTTTTTTTTTTATTATTATTATCAAAATTCTTGAGAAGAACACAGGCAGCAACCTCTTTACCTCAGCTGCAGCAACTTCTTTCTAGAACACCTCTAAAGGCAAGAGAAGCAAGGGCAAAAATGAACTACTGGGACTTCATCAAGATAAAAACCTTTGGCAGGCAAAGGAACCAGTCAACAAAACCAAAAGACAACTGACAGAATGGAAGAAGATTTTTGCAAATGATGTATCAGGAAAAGGGCTAGTATCCAAAATCTGTAGAGAACTTATTAAGCTCAACACCCAAAGAACAAATAATCCAATCAAGAAATGGGCAGTAAGACACGAACAGATATTTCTGCAAAGAAGACATCCAAATGGCCAACAGACACATGAAGAAGTGCTCAACGTCACTCAGCATTAGGGAAATACAAATCAAAACCACAGTGAGATACCACCGCACACCAGTCAAAATAGCTAAAATTAACAAGTCAGGAAACAACAGGTTTTGGTGAGGATGCAGAGGAAGGGGAATCCTCTTACACTGTTGGTGGGAATGCAAGCTGGTGCAGCCACTCTGGAAAACAGTATGGAGGTTCCTTAGAAAGTTGAAAAGAGAGCTACCCTATGACCCAGCAATTGCACTACTGGGTATTTACCCTAAAGATACAAATGATCTGAAGAGCCACATGCACCCAAATATTTATAGTAGTAATGTCCACAACAGTCAAACTGTGGAAACAGCCTAGATGTCCATCAACAGATAAATGGATAAAGAAGATGTGGTATGCAGATATAATGGAATACTATGCAGCCATCAAAAACCAAAATTTTGCTATTTGCAATGACATGGATGGAACTAGAGGGTATTATGCTAAGGGAAATAAGTCAGTCAGAGAAAGACAATTATCATATGATTTCACCTATATGAGGAATTTGAGAAACAATACAGAATATCATAGGGGAGGGGAGGAAAAAATGAAACAGGACAAAACCAGAGATGGAGACAAACCATAAGAGACTCATTAATCTCAGGAAACAAATTGAGGGTTGCTGGAGGGGAGGGGGATGTGAGAGATGGTGTGGCTGAGGAAGGGACACTGGGGAGGGTATGTGCTATGGCAAGTGCTATGAATTGTGTAAGACTGATAAATCAGACATGTACCCCTGAAACAAATAATACATTATATGGCAATTAAAAAATAAAATAAAATAAAGTAAGAGCTGGTCTTTTGAAAAGATAAACAAAACTGATAAACCTTAAAAAAACTGATAAACCTTTAGTTAGACTAAGAAAAAATATTTAAATAAATAAAATCATAAATAAAAGAGTGAACATTAAAACTGGTACCACAAAAATACAAAGGGTCATAAGAGACCACTATGAACAATTATATATACCAACAATTGGATACCCTGAAGAAAGAACATATTTCTAGAAATGTACAGTCTACCAAGACTGAGTTATGAAGAAATAGAAAATTGGAATAGATTTAAAACTAGTAAGGAGGGGCAGCTGAATGACCTAGTGAGTTGAGCATCGGACTCTTGATTTCAACTCAAGTCATGATCTCAGGTCTGTGGAACTGAGCTCTGCATTAGGCAGTGTTAAGTCTGCTTGTTCCTCTCCCTCTCTGGTCCTCTACCCCCATCCCGACTCTCTCTCGCTCAAAAATAAATAAGTAAAATCTTAAACAATAATAACAACAACAACAAAAATCTAGTAAGACGATTGAATCAGTAATAAAAAAAAATCCCCCCCCCAAAAAAGTTGAAGACCAGATAGATGGCTTCACTAGAGAATACTACCAAACATTTAAACAAGAACTAATGCTAATCTTTCTCAAATTTTGCCAATGGATTTAAGAGGAAAGGACATGTTTAATCTCATTTTACAAGGCTAGCATTACCCTCACACTGAAGTAAAATGAGGATTATAAAAGAAAAGAATATTGTAGGTCAATATCCCTGATGAACATAGATGCAAAAAGCCTCAACAAATATTAGAAGCCAAATTCAACATCATATTAAAAGGATCATGCGGTGCGGACACCTGAGTGGCTCAGTGAGTTAAAGCCTCTGCCTTTGGCTCAGGTCATGATCTCAGGGTCCTGGGATCAAGGCCCGCATCGGGCTCTCTGCTTGGCGGGGAGCCTGCTTCCTCCTCCTCTCTCTCTGCCTACTTGTGATCTCTCTCTCTCTGTCAGATAAATAAATAAAATCTTTAAAAGAAACATGTAACACGAGCAGGTGGGATTTTTATCTTTGCAATGCTGGATTTTGTTCAATATATACAAATCAATACATGTGATATGCCACATTAAAAGAATGAAGGATAAAAACCATATGATCATCTCAGTAGATACAGAAAAAGTATCTGACAAAATTCAAAACCCTCCTATGATAAGAACTCTTAACAAATTAGGTATAAAATGAATGTACCTCAACATAATAAAGGCATATAATATATGACAGCCCAAAGTTAACCTCATACTCAATGTTGAAAAATCTCAAAGCTTTTCTTCTAAGATCAGACAAGACAAGGATACCCACTCTTACTATTTCTCTCCAACATTGTACTGGAAGTCCTAATCAGTGCATTAAGCAAGACAAATAAATTAAAAAAAATAATAAAGATAGAAATAAAATATCTGTTTGCAGATGACATGATCTTATATGCAGAAAACTCTAAAGACTCCACCAAAAAACTGTTAAAACTAATAAATGAATAAAGTTGTGGAATGCAAAATGAACACACAAAAATCTGTTGCATTTCTACACAATCACAATGAACTATCTTAACAGATAATAGCATCAAAAGCAATAAAGCACTTAGGAATACATTTCACCAAGGAGAAAATAGGCCTCTACACTGGAAACGGTGAGACACTGATGAAAGAAACTGAAGACAACACAAATAAATAGAAAGATATTCTATTGGAAGACATATGCTAAAACATCCGTACTACCCAAAGCAATCTACCAATTCAATACAATCCCTATCAAAATTCCCATGACATTTTTCACACATATAAAAAGAACAATTCTAAAATTCATATGGAACCACAAAAGACCCTGAATTTCCAAGATAATCTTGAGAAAGCAGAACAAAGCTACAGATATTACACTTCCTGATTTCAAACTATATCACAAAGTTATAGTAATCAAAACAGTATGGTACAGGAATAAAAATGAACACACGGGTCAATGGAACAGAATAGAGCGCCCAACAATAAACTCATACATACATATGGTCTATTCATCTTTGATAAGGGCACCAACACACAATGGGGAAAGAACAGTGTTTTCAATAAATGATGATTGGAAAACTAGATATTCACATACAAAACCATGAAATTAAACTGCTATCTTACACCAGTCACAAAGATTACACTGAAGTGGATGAAAGGCTTAAATGTAATATTTAAACCATAAAGCTACAATGAGAAATAAACAGGGGAAATTTTGACAGGGGTGTTAGCAATGATTTTTTGAGAACAGCAAAATCACCAGCAACAAACGAAAAACAAACAAGCGGGATGACATCACCTAAAAAGTTTCTGCACAGCAAAGGTAACAATCAATAAAATGAAAAGACAACCTATGGGATGGGAGAAAATATCTGCAAACTGTGTATCAGTTAAGGGGTTAATATCTGAAGTGCATAAGGAACTCCTACAACTCAATGGCAAAATAATAATAATAATAATAATAATAATAATAATAATAATATGATTTTAAAACAGGCAAAAGATTTGAAGAGACATTTTGGAAAACAGTATGGAGGTTCCTCAAAAAATTAAAAATAGAGGGGTGCCTGGATGGCTCAGCTGATTAAGCGACTGCCTTCGGCTCAGGTCATGATCCTGGAGACCCGGAATTGAGTCCCACATTGGGCTGCCTGCTCGGTGGGAAGCCTGCTTCTCCCTCACTCCCCCTGCTTGTGTTCCTCTCTCTCGCTGTGTTTCTCTCTGTCAAATAAATAAAATCTTTTAAAAAACATTAAAAATAGAACTACTGTATGATCCAGGCATCCTACTCTTGGGAATATAGCCAAAAGAATCAAAATCTGTATTTTGAAATGATATCTGCACTTCCATGTTAATTGATGCATTATTCACAAAAGCCAAGATATAGAAACAATACAAGTTGATGGACAAGTGGATAAAGAATATGTGGTATGGTATATATGTGTATATATATATATGGAATATTAGTTATTTAAAAAAAGGAAATCCTGCCATTTGTGATAACATGGATGAAACTGAAGGGTATTATGCTATGTGAAATAGGTCAAAGAAAGTCCAATACTTTATGGTATTACATATATGTGGAACCTAAAAAAGAGGAAAAAGTCAAACTCAGAAACAGAATGGTGGTTGCTGGGGCTGTGTAATGGGGGCTAACAGGGATGATGTTCATCAAAGGGTACAAACGTTTAGTCATAAGATGAAATAAGTCCTGGAAAGCTAATGTGCAGTTATGTAATGTGACTGCAGTTAATAATACCATACTGTATAAAGTTTCTAAGAGTGTGGATCCTAAGCGTTCTCACACAGAGAGTTACTATGAATTGATGGATGTGTTACATGTGTTAATTAACTTGACTGTGGCCATCATTTCATAATGTATATATAACAAATCATTGCGTTACATGCTTTAAATATATACTTTTTTATTTGGCAAAAAACTAAAATTATGAAAGAATATATTTGGAAATAATTTAATGATTTTAATGTGGGTATTTCTAAGCAATAAATTAACATGGAAAATACATAGTTGTGGCTGTAGAGAAATTTTAAACTTCTATAAAGCAAAAACTATTAATAAATTATAAACAAGAAGAAATGTTATATATATATGTAATAGGCAAAAGTTTACTCTCTGTAATATAAAATATCCCACACATCAATTTTCAAATGGTCAAGAGATGTAAATAGGCCACACACATTTGAAAGATGTAAAACTTCACTAGAAAGACTGGTAAAATGAGTTCCTTTTTTTTTTTTAATCTGTCAGAAAGAAAATGTTAAAAGTTTGATAATACTGATGTTTATGGAGATGCAAGGAAATGGAACTCTCAGCATAAGTTCTCAGTATTTAATCAAATTATAAATATTTGTACATTATGATCTAGCAGTCCCATTTCAAATATTCTAAATACTAAAATAAGTATGCAAAGAAATACATACAGATATGTTCTTACTCTTAGCACAGGTTGTTGTGACAAAGATAAACAGAATCTCAATGCCCACTAATGTGGGAATGGTTAAGAACATGGTAATCACTCATGATGACGAACAATACAAGGTAGAGACCACTACAAAGTATGAGGAAGATCTAGAAACCCAAAATATGCTATTAAGTAAAAATAAAAGGTTACATAATAATACTGATTCTATTTTTATAAATACTATTTTTGTAAATGTTTTCTAGAACGATAAAATACAATACCATTTATAATCAGCACAGTGAGGAGTAGATCTAAGGGAGAGAAACACTCCCTCTTTTCTTGAAATATTATTTCATCTGTAAGTATTACTATATGCATGCATTACTTTGTAATTAAAAAAAACTCCTCCCAACTTCCTCCACACACACAAGCCTGTCACTTTCAGGAATGTAATCACCTCCTTATTTTGAGCCAAATATGTTCCTCCCTTTGGTTCCCTTGAGGCTGTCTTTTCCTACACGGCACCCTCTCAAATTGAAGACAGCTGTCATGTAACTCTCAATTTTCTATTATTCAATTAAATATCCCAGGTACCTTCATGCATTCTGTATATGAATAGTCTCAGAGCTCTAAAAACACTATTTTTACAATGTCAAGGCATATTCCTCTGGACCCCATCTGACCAGAGCAAAGTAGAGTGGGTCTATTAAGCCCTTTGATTGGGATTTTGACAGGTAAGATTTAACCATTTCAGCCATAAAGTTCTATTAAACCCTTCTGACAACCATACAAAACTGTTTACTGAAAATATAAGCAAGGAGTATGGGGCTCATGGAATCTCTCTGCACTATCTTCACAATTATTCTGTAAATCTGAAACTGTTCTAAAAAATAAATTTCATTAATACATCAAGTTTAATCATATTCTGCAAGTATAAAATATAAGATTTTCCTCATAAGGTTTCTTCACAATCTCGCATGTCCTGTAGCAATGTGTGATTTGAGTTATGTTTTTCTCACGTGTATTTATGCCAGTGAAGTTAGTGACTTCACTTAAACCACCAAAAAAATGTGATACAGCAAATGGTTTTAACAACAAGTGCAGAAAAACGATTTCATGAATAGGTCAAAAAACAAATAATTATGTTTTCTCTGAAAGTTAAAAAAAAATTGCCCAAACAAAACTTTAGCTTACTTCTATTTATGGACTTTAAATTCTAGTCATATATTAAAATTAAACTGAATTGATTTAAACTTTCAGTAAATTCAAATAGAAATATCTTCAAAACAATTTCAAACACATAAAAGAGATGTCTAAGAATAATACATTCCTTTGTTTTTTTTTAAAGAGCACATCTAAGATTGGTTCATGTCTCCTTTCTTAAAATGCTGGTTTAATATACATTCATTTGATATTAAAGAGTTATTTAATAACTGAATATAGTATGATTTAAAAACAATTATGATATAATTACCTTAGGTAAGTGTTTGCAGATAAGACACATAAAATATCACGATAAGCCTGTGAATAGAATAAGTTAAGCTTTTCTAAGGAATTATGTGACATTTAAAAAGCTCTGATTCATTAACATAAACACCCTCACTAGAAAGAAGTGTTTTTATGGTTAAAGTGAGTCTTCAGGAGCACTTTAATCCCATCTCTGCCTCAGGCAGATATTTTCTTGAAGTTCTAAATTCCTCTTTTATTTAAAAAAAAAAAAAGTAAAGAAAGAAGAGGGCATTGGGATAAATCTTTAAGGTCCATTTCAACTCTAAAATTCTAAGCTCTTACATATGGGCAATTCTTTTTAAGAGTTTAAGTTTATATTTTATTGGGAGGGAAGTGGGCTGAAAGTGGGGAAATGGTTTCCACCAAGGAAGCAGCTTCCATGTACTTTCAGGGACTATTTTATCTTAACCTTCCAAGCAAAGTAGGACTCTCTCTCTTCCCCCCCAACACTCCCTTGCCCACTCACCCCCTCCTCCCACCTCCGCAATTTATATTCCTGCTTTGCTAAACTTCTGATTATTATAAAATTAGCTATGACATATCTTCTTCCCTGACCTATCTCTGCTGGAAATAACCACTGCAGAAGGCCAAAGAGCACTTACTACAATGTACCATATGATGGTAAGGGAGGGAGAAAGGAAGGAGTGAAGGGGAATGTGAGGACTTAACTGGGCCAAAAAATCTTTAGCTACAATCCCAGGCAACTTAAAGGTACAGTAAAAAATTTATGGGGAACTTCAAGTTTTACACTGTGCATAATATGTAGTTTATAACTTAGAGACAAACAATGAAAAAATACAAGTGAAATTTGTTCTAAAATGAAATCTAAGTTTAGAATTTTTAACTTCTCTCATCATTCAAGAGCATTTTTTATGGATGAATGTTTCAAGTGACACAAGTGAGATTTTGGTCACTTAGGCAAGCAAAAAGCCTATTTAGGGGTCTAATTAATAGAATATATGCACTTATAGGAGTTTAAAATTCAGTAGTTTCGGGGCGCCTGGGTGGCTCAGTTGGTTAAGCAACTGCCTTCGGCTCAGGTCATGATCCTGGAGACCTGGGATTGAGCCCCACATCGGGCTCCCTGCTCGGCGGGAGGCCTGCTTCTCCCTCTCTCACCTCCCCCTGCTTGTGTTCCCTCTCTGGCTGTGTTTCTCTCTGTCAAATAAATAAAATCTTAAAAACAAACAAACAAAAAATTCAGTAGTTTCACAGAAAAATCATATAATATATGCTTTCCTTCTTTCTTACCAGAAGCGATTTCACACCACTGAAAAAGTAAATGAACATCAGAAGTATTCTTGAAGAAAAAAAATAAGCCACAATGGGACAAATAAAGAGGAGGGATTTATACGGAGACACAAAGGTATTAAGCTTTAATGGTTGCAGGGATGGGGACATGTCTGTGCACACACAGCACGTGTGTGTGCACCTGCAGCAAATGTACAAAAATGCCTGTTACTGCACATATGGTGTGAACTGTGGTGTATTTGGGGGCTAGTACTATGTTTATGAGTCATGGATTTTAATTTTTAAAAAAATAGTAATAGTAGATCTAGCTATCATCTTTTCCCATGTTAGCGATCTCCTTACTGTATAGTTAATTGCTGCATTAGCTCCTCTAAGTGGAGCCTTAAAGAACAGCACCATTGCCATGATGGAATAGAAACAGGCTAGTGGAGAGTTAGGTGGACCCCAAGGGACATTGTGTGTAGTTTACCCCTTCCTTCTTACTACCTCTGTCCTTGTTCCAAGTGGTCCCTAGGGAACTGGATCAAGGGAGAAACCACAGAGATGTAGAGGCAGATGCCTTTATCACTCATAAATTATCTACATTTCATGTGAAAACACAAGAATGAGAAATGTGGGAGCTAGAACTATACAGAGAAGATATGCAATTTGACTTTAAACAAAGAAAACTAGTTTAACAAGATCACAGCTGGTATAGTAGAGAAATATTATTATTATCTATTTGAAGGTATAAAATAAATATATATTGACTTAAGACAACCTGTAAACAATATAAAGATGGTTCAGAATTGCTAAAAACTAAGACCCAGTGTCTTTAGCTAGGCTTTCAGATACACCACTCCCAGACCAAGAAAATCTGCCAGAGGTATTTTAGATTATTCCTTTGATTATAATAATATTTCCTTTTGTTAAGAAAACACATAGAATAAGAATACATAGACAATCGTTTAAAGAATGTCTATACAAATTTCTCTCGTGCATGCCTTAAAATGGATCAAGACTTCCTTGACAGTGCTTTATATTTAGAAGATACCGAACTACTGTTTTCCTTTCACGCTGCTTATGACAATTTTAATTCTTTAGTCATTTGTGTGATTATTTGCTTAATGCCCCTGCACACCCACCAAGACTGTAAGTTCCAAGATAGGAGCAGACTTGTTGTATTTGTCCCAGTGGACTAATACTGTGAATGTAGTTCATGGTACATAGTAGGTAACTGACATATTTCTTATGAAAGAATAAGAATATCCTTTCTGATGAGGCTCTCTAAAGAACCCATAAAATACTAAACAAAGAGAGATCTGAATAAAAAAGTTTTTAAGGGGGGATGGTTCATCCTAAAAATAAAATGGAATTCCAAGCTATTAGCATTAATCCATTAGAATCCTTATCTTGAACCCAAAAGCAAATGATAAAAAAATTTAAATATACCTTTTTAAAGATAAAATAAGTAATCATCATAACAACTGGAAGCAATAATGTCTTTGTGTATCTCAATGGAGTCTGAAATAAAGCAAATTATTCAAAACAGTCATTTATTAAATTTTATATTAAATGAGTAAAAACCTATGTTAAATTGAGTACTGCAATGAAATTTCTTAATGGTAAAATTGTTTTTGTCATTAACATTATATATATTTATCAACCTTCACCTTCTAGTACAAGAGTGAAAATTATAAAACGTTATACAAATGTACCAAAGATTATAACAGTAAAAAACATTAAGCCAAAAATAAGCCCTGTCTATTATTTTTTCCTTTCTTTTGGTTTTATCTTTCTTTTATTTACATAATATTAATTTTTAAGTTTTATGTTTACTGATCTCCAGACCCTACATTATCATTTCCTGGGATGTGAAGTTCCATTATTTTCGTTGGTGAAACTAGAACAAACAAGGAAGAAAGCCAGTCTATGTAATTACTGTAAATATGAGTAAGCAATAAAATAACATCAGCAGCTAAATAATTCTCATGAACCATTACTGTGGCTGCAGTGATTTACCATGTCACTAAATTAAGTACTTTTTGAAGGCAGGAAACCAAGACATTTTCCTCTCTGTAGTGAGTCCTACAGTGACTGCCTCACAGATAAATAGTCATTAATAGTTTTTGAATGAATGTATGACTAGTTGGATAGATAAAGAGAATAATGTATGATTAGTAGTATACTTTTCTTGGCAGCACCTTGTTAAAATTTTTTACAATATTTGGAGTGTTAAGTGAAATAAAACTGAAGTTTCTGAAAACCAAAACAAGAATTTGGATATATTTTTCCTGAGCAGTCCCATACCTCTAAGTGACCTAGATTATTAAATGTAATTGAACTGTATGGCGACCTGGGTTGTTCAGTTAGTTAAGCAACCGCCTTCAGCTCCAGTCATGATCCCAGGGTCCTAGGGTCAAGCCCAGCATGGGCTCCATGCTCAGTGGGAATCTGCTTCTTCTTCTCCTTCTGACCACTCCCCCTCTCACACTCTGGTTCACTCTCTTTTCTCAAATGAATAAAGTTTAAAAATCTTTAAAAAAAATAAATGAAAGTAACTGAACTGTAATAACAGTAATTCATTGTGGATCAAATTGTTCCTAAATTATCTCATTTAATCATCACCAACTCTTTTAAGACAGAGGTTCATTGTTTTCACACATAAAAGAACAGGTGAGGAATGCTGTATGACTAGTAAAAGTTGTAATAAAAAATGATAAAGTTGGGTGTCCTGGACAAAAATTGCAAATTTCAGACTAAAAGGAAAACTCAAGAGCAAAAAACAATCATACCTGTAGAGAAGGAAAAAAAATCAAAAAAATATTCATACCGCTTTTTCCATGAAGTCAAATTCAGGAGCACAGGTGTAGATTAAGGTATCAAAATCTGTATACCTTAGGATTCTGGCTGCTATAAGGTCACTCAGGCGAATCTGGGAAGAAAATAAAGTAAAACAAATTAAAATTACCCTAAGAATTATGGTAAATAGTAACTGATTTGTTATATTAGTGAAGTCTATAAAGGAGATAATACAAGGTACACAGAAGCCCCTCAAAGAAAATTTTTTTAAAAATCAGGGAACTATACTTTGCTATACACTGAATTATGAAGAAAACTGGAAACAAAGAGAAATATCACAAGAAATGAAAAGAAGAAAGAGGTCAGAAAAAAATAAACAGAAATGATAATATACAAAGAGTGAGATATGGTCAACACTCACTGGGCAGAAAGCACCACGCAGTTAATCATGAGATTTTATAATCATCAATTATTAAGAAGGAAACAATCTCATGTTAACTCTCACTACACACTACAAATCATGAATAAATTTTCTATGTGTTGTCATTTTCACAAAGTGGCATACACTGATTACAATTTTTGGTGCTTGTTGAATTTTTCAGACATATGTTCAAGCCATTAAACGTAAGAGCTATTCATCATAAGAATTACAATAACTGCACACACTACTTTGATTTAGTTACTTGATCTCGAAGGCCTTTGAAATAAACACCACCAACCAAACTCAATGTAGAACTCCTATTTTCTACTAAGTACTTATTACCTACTATCAGCCAGACAATTATTTTCCCACTGCATTCTCAGAAGACTGAAAAAAGAAAATATCTAGTATATAAACCTTAATTCAAATTATTTTGCAGGAACAAAAAAATATTTTATATCAAATGTAACAACAGTCTGTGGTTTTCATTTATTTATGGTTCCCCTTATCTACCAGTAGCAAGGATACTTCAGACTTTATTTTTCTAATTTGGACTAGGCCTGATGATTGATAATAATTTAACTAAACCTCTTTCAAGTCTCACAATTGTCGCATACAGGAATTAACTTAAGAGTACCAAGGGGAGAGTTTCAAGATGGTGGAAGGCCAGGTGACCGCATTTCGGGAAGTTCTCTGAAGTGAGCTCAATTCCAGCAAAAAAACACTACAGGACCACTGTGAGCACCCATGAAATCAGTCTCAAATGTGATATTTCGCCCTTCTGAATCACCATGGGAGACAAAGACCATCAGCAAAAAGGGAAGGCGATTTTGCAGACTTGCGCCGGACCTGAGAAGCGGCGGGTCCCCTGGCACAAACAAGATCGCACGATCCAAAAGAAGTTGTGATTTTGAGGTGCGGGAGTGAAGCGAAAAGCGGGGGTGTGGGCAGAAATCAATCCAGCATCTGTGCCTGCCCAGCTGTGACAGGCTGCCAACCAGGAGGCGAGAAAGAGCCTCTCTCTGTAGAGGCTCTCTCTGGGTAGGAGGTCTGGGCGCAGACATCTTGCTCCGTACTGACTTCCTCAGCAGCTGAAAAAGGACGTAAAAGAACAAAGCTCCTCCACCAGAACTGTAACCTGACAACCTGGTTACCATTGAGACCAGTCTCTAGCAAGGGGGCAGAGAGACGCAGCCCAGGTGGAAGGGACTGAAAACAGCACGGCAGGCCCCGCCCCCAGAAAGCAAGCCAGAAGCTCAAGAGGACAACACTCAAACTGTAAAGCCCCAACATCAGTGGGGGGGGGGAGTAATTTATTAAACTCCTGGTACTGACTACAAGTACCAAAAGCTCTACACTTGGTTGATACAGTTTTCCACGTTATTTGCTTTTTTTAAAAACTTTTTTCTATTTTTACTTTTAAAGCTTCCATTTTAAACTTAAAAATACATTCTCATGATTTTTCTTCTTTCAATTTTTAACCCCCTTTTATCACAACATGATACTCAATACCACACCCCATAACATTTTTAATTATTAATTTATTTTTTTTCCTTGAAATTTTTTCAAACACACTCCTGTATTTTTTGCTGTTGTTGTTGCCTCTTGTTTCCCTGTTTATTTTCTCTGTTTTTCCCTTTTTTCTCTCTTCTTTCCTTTATTCTCTCTTTTACATATACATGTAGTTACAAGCTTCAAGTCAATCCCACATCCCTATTCAATACTACCCCGATATACAACCAGTTCTAATCTCCCTATATCTTTAGAAAATGGGAGTTCCAACAATAATAACAAGACAAACTCGGGAGCGTCTGAAACGCATTCCTTGCCCACAAGGAGTGTCTGCCCTCACCTTCCCACTCTAGTCTGTCAGCGTTTCTGTGTAATTGTCTTTCCTTTTGTATTATATAAATACTGGTCTTGGGGGACATATAGGTTGGGCTTCGCTTTTTGATCTCTTCATTTACCCTTGATAGCCTTTTCATTACCCTGTAACAGTTTTGTACCATATAAATCCTATCAATGGGCCCTGCTCTGGCAGGGGTTTCTTTTCTTGCTTCCTCTCTTCCGTTTTCTTTCCCCTCCCTTTTTGGTGGTGAATTCAGGTTGCTTCAAAACCTTCCAGTGACCAATCCACCTAGATAGTGGCTGATATATTTAGCTATACACCCTCTCAACCACTCTTCACCACAATGACTCAGAGGAGGACCATCCAACAGAAGAAGAACCCCGAGACTACAACCCCGGTCACAGAATTACTGGAAATGAACATAAACAATATGACAGAAATGGAATTGAGGGCAGCAATCGTCCATGCAATGGCTAATTTAGAAAAGAACATTAGTCTCAAAGTGGAAGCCATAGCAACAGAAGTGAAAGCTGAGGTTAGAAAGGCTATAGATGAGATGCAATCTAATTTAAATATGCTACCAGCCAGACTAAGTGAAGCTGAAGATCGTATCAGTGATTTAGAAGACAGATGGATTAAAAAGGAGAAGCAAGAGAAGTCTTGGAACAAATAGCTAAAATCCCATGAAAACAGAATAAGGGAAATAAATGATGCCATGAAACGCTCCAATATCAGAATTATTGGAATCCCCGAAAGAGCTGAGAGAGAGAGAAGCCTAGAAGATATTGTTGAACAAATCATGGATGAAAATTTCCCTAATCTGGGGAATGAAACAAATTTTCATGTCCTAGAAGCAGAGAGGACACCCCCCAAGATCAATGAGGCCAGAAAAACCTCCAGGCACATAATAGTAAAATTCTCGAATCATAAAAACAAAGATTATGTCTTACGGGCAGCTAGGGAAAAGCGATCCCTTACCTATAGAGGGAGGGCCATCAGAATAACGTCAGACTTTTCCACAGAAATCTGGCAAGCCAAAAAGGGCTGGCAAGACATATTCAGGAGGTTACATGACAGAAATATGCAACCAAGGATAATGTATCCAGCAAGGTTAACTTTCAAAATGGAAGGAGAAATAAAGAGCTTCCAAGACCACCAAGGTCTAAAAGATTATGCAACCACCAAGCCAGCACTACAAGAAATACTAAGAGGGGTTCTATAGAGGAGAAACAAACCCAAGAGTGACACAAAACAGAAATTTACAGAGGTAATCTATAGAAACATGAACTCCATAGGCAACATGATGTCAATACAAGCGTATCTATCAATAATCACTCTCAATGTGAATGGCCTAAATGCTCCAATAAAAAGACACAGGGTTGCAGACTGGATAAAAGGACAGGACCCATCCATATGCTGTTTACAAGAGACTCATGTTGAATCTAAAGACACTTACAGATTGAAAGTGAGGGGATGGAAGACCATCTTTCATGCCAATGGACCCCAAAAGAAAGCCAGGGTAGCGATTCTCATATCAGACAAATTGGATTTTAGTCTAAAGACTGTAGTCAGAGACACAGAAGGACACTACATCATTCTTAAAGGGTCTATACATCAAGAAGATCTAACAATTGTAAATATTTATGCTCCCAACATGGGAGCAGCCAATTACATAAGCCAACTGTTAAAAAAAATAAAGAATCATATTGATACAAATCATTAATTGTAGGAGATCTTAACACACCACTCTCAGCAATGGACAGATCATCTAAACAGAAAATCAACAAAGAATCAAGAGCCCTGAATGACACATTGGACCAGATGGATCTTATAGATATATTCAGAACATTCCACCCTAAAACAGCAGAATTCTCATTCTTCTCGAGTGCACATGGGACTTTCTCCAGAATAGACCACATACTAGGTCACAAATCAGGGCTCAACCGATACCAGAATATTGAAATTATTCCCTGCATATTCTCTGACCACAATGCCGTGAAACTGGAACTCAACCACCATAAAAAGTTCAGGAGAAAAATCAAACACTTGGAAGCTAAAGACGATCCTACTCAAGAATATGTGGCTCAACCAAGAAATCACAGAAGAACTGAAACACTTCATGGAGACCAATGAGAATGAAGATACATTGATTCAAAACCTATGGGATACAGCAAAGGCCGTCCTAAGGGGGAAATTCATAGCCATCCAAGCCTCACTCAAAAGAATTGAAAAATCCCGAATACATCAACTCTCATTACACCTTAAAGAACTGGAAAATCAACAAAAAATTAAACCAACCCCCCACGCAAGGCAGGAAATAATAAGGATTAGAGCAGAGATGAATGAATCAGAAACTAGAGATACAGTAGAACGTATCAACGAAAACTAGAAGCTGGTTCTTTGAATCAATAAGATTGATAAACCATTGGCCAAATTAATTCAAAAGAAAAGGGAGAAGACCCAAATTAATAAAATCATGAGTGAAAGGGGAGAGATCACGACTAACACCGAGGAATAGAAGCAATCATCAAAAATTACTATCAACAATTATATGCCAATATGTTTAACAACCTAGAAGAGATGGATACATTCCTAGAAACCTATAAACTACCAAGACTGAAACAGGAAGACATTGACAATTTGAATAGATCTATATCTAGTAATGAGATTTAAGCAGTGATCAAAAACCTCCCCAAAAACAAGAGCCCAGGCCCAGACGGATTCCCTGGGGAATTCTACCAACCATTCAAAGAAGAAATAACACCTATTCTCCTGAAGCTCTTTCAAAAAATAGAAACGGAAGGAAAACTTCCAGACTCTTTCTATGAAGCCAGCATCACTCTAATCCCCAAACCAGACAAAGACCCCATCAAAAAGGAGAACTTCAGACCAATATCGCTTATGAATACGGATGCCAAGATTCTCAACAAGATCCTTACTAACAGGATCCAACAATACATTAAAAAGGTTATCCACCATGACCAGGTGGGTTTTATCCCAGGGATGCAAGGGTGGTTCAACACTCGCAAAACAATCAACGTGATAGAACAAATCCATAAGAGAAGAGAGAAGAACCACATGGTACTCTCAATTGATGCAGAAAATGCATTTGACAAAATACAACACCCGTTCCTGATCAAAACTCTCCAAAGTATGGGGATAGAGGGAACATTTCTCAACCTCATAAAATCTATCTACGAAAAACCCACAGCGAATATCATCCTCAATGGGGAAAAACTGACAGCCTTTCCTCTGAGATCAGGAACAAGGCAAGGATGCTCACTCTCACCACTACTGTTCAACATAGTGTTAGAAGTCCTAGCAACAGCAATCAGGCAACAGAAAGAAATAAAAGGTATCCAGCTTGGCAAAGAGG
>PITA01010047.1:8600-74183 GCA_004023965.1 Spilogale gracilis
ACACAGTAATTTTCCCGCCAGGGTGAGATAACATCGTTAGCCCCCTCCCCAGTTCCTGAATTGCCCACACATTTGGTGCAAGGAAGCAAGATACACAGATGGTTTTTTTGACTTAACTGCCCTCCTTTGGTAAACACAGGCCTTGTAAAGGCATCAATCACCAGGGGGTCTTAGATATGTAGAGGCCTAAGTCGCCAGGGAGTTTCAGAGCCTGTTCTGCTGGCCTTGAGGCTAAGCAGGCCCTAACACAAAGCAGCATAGAAAACCAAACCAGGGGTGCCTGGGTGGTTCAAATGGTTAAGTGTCTGCCTTTGGTTCAGGCCATGATCCCAGGGTCCTGAGATAGAGCCCCACATTGGGCTCCCTGCTCAGTGCAGAGCCTGCTTCTCTCTCACCCTCTGCCATTCCCTCTGCTTGTGCTCTCTGGCTCTGCTGTCTCTTTGTCAAATAAATATATAAAATGTAAAAAAAAAAAAGAAAAAGAAAAAGAAAGAAAGAAAGAAAGATACAGATAGAGAAAGAAAGAAAAAGAAAAAGAAAGAAAAAGAGAACCAAACCAGAAGCCAGCAGAAGCTTTGAAGCTCCTGGGGTTAATCCCTAACCTATCAGGGCTAACCTCATTTCAAGAGATTGGCTTGGTTGTTTTTCCTGTTGATCTACATGATATTCATACCACAACTTTCTGCCAGACTAGTACATAAGACAGAGAAGAATAATATTTTAAAAATAAATTAGTAAATAAAAGGGTGAGGGTTGTGTATTTTCCCATAACTTGGCATTATTTGGACCCTTATGTCATTTAAATATCTCTTTGTCCTTGAATTCAGATGATCACTCTCTAGTTTCTCTCTACAATAACTACAACTCTGATTATTAGCAATGTGAAATGCTTATAATTTATTGAAGTTGATAATTACTAGAGGGCTGAGAAGAGGAAAAAGAATCCTGATTTTGTGATAAAACAGCCCAATATCAATGCTCAACTAAGCCAAGCCCCAGTTCCAGGATGAATTTGAAAAAGAAAATAACCAAAAAAAGACGGCAGAGGTTTCATGTCTTGTAGTATTCTCCATTGGCAGGGTCTGACAATCATTTTCTATGGAGATGCAACTGGTTCGTCCACAATATGTTTGGAAAAGCAAAGTATCTGGGTTTCTCATTTTTATAAAAGGGAAGACATTAAGAAAAAAAAAAAAAAAGAATGTACTATTCCAGGTCTAAAATGCTATGATGTAGGAAAAAATCAGAGGTAGGAATACATTCTATATGTATTTTGCCTGAGAAACTTTCAGAAGAATTTGTTACACATTTTTATTTCACCATTACCCTGTTATAAAATTATTGTTGAAACAAAGCACATTTTTTTAAACAAAGCACATTAAAAGAGGTCCATTCCAAAATCAAAAAAAGGGGGGGTATTTGTGTGAATTTTATCCATAAGTATAAAACAAGTATTTTTACTATCATGAAGACATTTTTATGGAACAAATGTTTCCATAAAATATGTGCATTGCATTCATTTTAAGAAATATCTCTTTAGGGAGCCCCTCAGTGGCTCAATCAGTTAAGCATCATCTGACTCTGACTCAGGTCATGGTCTTAGGGTCCTGGGATCAAACCCAGTGATTCTCAGGCTCTCCACTCAGTGGGGAGTCTGCTTGCCCCTCTCCTTCTCCCCTCTACACCTCTCCCTGCTCATGCTCTCTCCCTCTCTCTCTCTCTCAAATAAGTAAATAAAATCTTAAGGAAAAAAGAGAATTCTCCCTTTGGCATTAGATTACCCATTTTCCCTTAGTTATTATTATTATTTGAAGTTAGCAGTCAACATTGGGGTTTTCATGAAGACATCAGAATTAAAGTCAGCAGGTAATGCTTGTTCTGATTTTTAATCTCTCTAACAAGAGGAAACATTAAATTTTATCAGCATGAGCAGCCAGTAGGTTTAATTAACATTAAATGGCATTTCTGTTCCTGCCCAGGACTTTTTTTCTTGGCACAATGAATACACCTAGAATTGGATTTAAAGTGATCGCAAACTCAAATCCTCTCCCTAATTGGAGAGCCAATGTAAGTAGGCTTACCAAATCTATGGCTATAGACTCTTTGCAGTTTAAAAATAAAGTCCTAGAATGGAGGTCAGTATGTCCTAATTAGTAGACCCTTAGTAATTCTTCTAGAATATACTACTTTTGACAGGGGCACATAAAGCCCTTCTATTGGCAACTCCAGAAACTCCTGTTAAGGGGAGATGGATTCATTCATTTACCGAACAATCAGCAATACTTTATTCTTTATCACTGTGGCATACCCAATGTTTGATGTGGGATGTATTAGTGAATAAAACAGGGCCTGTGCTGCCAGGTAGCTAATAATTCTAAGGAAGGAGATAGTGTAAGGAGACAAGAACAATGATAGGATTATAAAGAGTATTAGGCAAAGAACAAAACTCATTCAACCCTAAGTGTGGGAGGGTCCTCACAGAAGGCTGACCGGAAGACTTCTGGAAGACTTGAAACTTAAGGCTGAACGGGAGTAACTGAGTATAGCAAAGAGCAAGGCTGTTCCAGACAGTTCTGTGTTATCCCTGGATAATAAGGGGAAAATCAGAAAACAGAGGGTTTTATCCTACCGGGAAGGTTAAACTTTCTTTGGTAAAAGACCGCTTAGTAAATACTTTAGGCTTACAGAACCATAGATTTCAACTCAACTCTGCAAAAACAGCTGGGGCTAATATGAAATGAATGAGCATGACTTAATAAAACATTTTTTATGGATGTTGTTATTGGACTTTGGTAAAAATTTTATGAAATATTCTTAAAAAATTTTTTAAGTAGTTAGAAATGGAAAAACTATTTGTAATTCACTGTACAAAAATAGGTGTCAGGCCAAATTTAGCCCCTTGGCTGTAGTTTGCTGATTTCTGCCATAGGGCAACAATGAGGCACTATTAAGGGATTTTAAACAAGGAATTGGCATGATCTAGCCTTCTTGGTAGGAAGTTTTTTCTGGCAGCACTGGGGCAGATAGAGTTGAGAGGGCAGGACAAGGGGAAGGAGGACACGGAGATGTCTAATCTTCCTGTGTGAAAAGGCAGGCACGGTTTGCCTGCCAAGACACTCTATAATAAATCATCAACCCTAAACTACCCCAAAGAGTCCCTTCCTCTCTTATTACTACCTGTTCTTCCCTTTGTCACGGTGCCTCCTCCCCCCATCGCGGTCCCAAGCACAGGTCGTGGCTGCCAGCTGGCCTCCTCCTCCAAATTCTTCCAACAGAGCAGACAAGAGGGAATTGTGTCAAAAGTGTCATTCCCAGCAACCAACTCCCCCGATTTCTAGGAAGGTGGTGATGGCTGAGTGAGGGCCAGGATGACCCAACCTTCCTGTAAGCCCTCAGTATCTGTTACAGATGTGGTCACAGTCTTTGCAACAGTTGTTTTGTTGTTGATAGGAATAGCAGCCTTTTAAAAAAAATTTGTATTTTACAGATGAACTGATACCATCTCAGAAAACTGCAATGATTAGCTTCTTTTTCTGTAGCAAAATTGAAGACTTTATCCTTTGCTAAATAATCTGGATTTCAAAGCATTTAAAATTAAACATGTCACAAAAATGCTTTGAAACAAATTATTTTCAAGAGATTAAGAACTAAAATAGGAATATCTTAGAGAGATTTTCAAAACTCACTGTTCTGTGAAAGGGAGGTTTATGCAAAATACCTCCAAAGGTCGAAAGAGCCATAGAACCAAAGAAAAAGGCTGGTAAATACAGCTTGACAAGAGATGATTTATGAAGCAGATTTATGGACAGAAGCATGTCTTGGGTGGCTGCAAGATCAGTAGACCTCCACAGTCCCAGATCTCAGCAAATCCACCTCCCATAAGACCCAATTTTATAGCCCTGGAGGCTGGGGAGTATGTCCTGATAGACCACCTAGGAAGAGATGTTTGAGAAGAGTCATGTGTCATAGTCACAACTCCAGAGTGCACTGAGGACGTTATACCCCAAAGATGTACTTAAGGATATGGTTAAACAAAAAGTGAGAACATGTGTGCGTGTGTGCATGTGTGTGTGCGTGTGTGCGTGCGTGTGTGTGTGTGTGTGTGTGTGTTGATGGGGGTGGAGGACTGTGCTAAGACTTCAGGTCATCAAGTAGTCATCATGGCAGATTTGACCAACATGGCATCAGTCTGGTTCATACACTCACAGACTATTAAAATTGGAAGGAGACCTAGTGACTGTGTCATGAAATACAGGAGGGATTTTTAAAAGCCAAAGTGAGTGCTAGGTTCTCTTTCATGTCAATGTTGTGTTCTTTCTTCAGAACTGATTACAGAGCCTTTTTTAACCCAACATCTACTAGATTGAAGATGGCAATATTTTACTACCTTTGGTGCAGTGTTGCTGTATTATTAATTTCATTTTAAGGTCTTAAGGTACTTGATGTTTAGAGACTTGAGCCAATGTTACATTGTTCCAGACATGGACCATGTCAACATCCCCCTCTCCCTTCCTGTTTTACAGACAGAGTTGATGTCATTGGCAATTGATGGGGTAGTTTTATGTGGCACTATGTCATTATCTCCATTCTGAAATCCTTCCAAAATGTAGAACCAAAAAGTGAAGAACATAGTAATGGAAGATGTATAATGATATGTACTTCTAAAAGAGTAAAGCAGAAAAAGCCAGAGTTGACTACAATAGTAACTCATTCTAACTAAAGCAGCTATGTAATCTGCAAATTGCCAGGCTGTTACACCCACACAAATAGTTCAAGCTCAAGAATGATGTTAAAATCTTTCAACAGGATGATATGTGAAAAAAATCATGACAAAGAGAAATTTGTAAGAGGTTAATGATTGTTGATTTTCAAAAACAAAAAAACATCTTAGAATGTCATAGAAACGAACAATTCTAAAAAATAAAAATAAATAAAAAACCAGACAATTCTGCCACATAATCTTCTGACCTACTGTTACTTCATCATAAACATCTCTCTCTATAAATGAAGCTTCCTAAATATATCAAGGTGAAGATCTGCACAGGAGACTAAATCACTAATCAGGAATGTATTATGTGCTTTTTAGGTAGTAAGCATCCTACTAGTAGTAAGAATGATGACGACATGATGATGGTGATGAAGGTAGTGACAGCACTCTTCATAAGTACTCACAATGTATCAAACCCTACACTAAATACTTCAAGTCTATTGTCTCATTTAATCTTCTCACCTTTTTGCAGCTGGTACTGTTCTTTTTTTTTTTTTTTTTCAGCTGGTACTGTTCTTATTCCCCGTTTTACAGATGAAGAAACTGAGACATAGAATGCATTAGCAATTGACAATCACACCACTAGAAAGTAGTAGATCCGGGATGTTAATTGACTTGTTCTGTAGTCCATTCTATATATACTTGTCTATATATACATGATAAAACAAGATACAGAGGGAATGGTATGTCCATGTTTGGGAAACTAGACAGATACATTTACAACAAAAGAAATACTGGGATCATCATGCTGAAAGGGATCATAGAGTCCTTTTATAGAAAGGAAATTGAGACCTAGCTGGACAAAATGGCCAAGGTCACCCCATGCAGTATGGAAGTACTTTGTCCCTGTGCCACTCCCCACGTCCAGGTCCTCATCAGCTGTCACTTGAACTATTAAAATAACATCAGACCGTGTTTCTCTGGCTCCACTTCCATCTTTTTTCTATCCCAATTATATTTCAAAATCCATGTCTGTTAATGTTGAATTACTTAAACCCTTCAAAATACTTTCCTCTTCTTCTTCCTGAAGACCCAGCTCTGCCTTGTTGAGCACCAATCTATCCTTCCAGCTCCACTTCCCACCACGGCTCCAGCTGCTCAACAATTAATTCTCACGATCTGGCTGGTCATGTACCTTTCCTTACGTGTCTGAGCATGCCTTTCCCTTTGTCTAAAATACCCTCCCTTCCTAGCTTATAAAACTATTCATCCTTCAAGAAGCAGCTCAGATATCATTCATTTAAGCATTTCATTCTCCAAATTACTAGTCACTCCCTCCTCTGCATTTCCATAATCCTTTACTTATGCTCAATATTAGAGAAAATGATGGGGGCGCCTGGGTGGCTCAGTCATTAAGCATCTGCTTTGGCTCCGGTCATGATCCCAGAGTCCTGGGATCCGGGGCCCACGTGGGGTTCCCTCCTCTGTAGGAAGCCTGCTTCTCCCTCTCTTACTCACCCTGCTTGTGTCACCTTTCTAGCTGCCTCTCTCTCTGTCAAATAAGTAAATAAAATCTGAAGAAGAAGAAGAAGAAGGAGAAGGAGAAGGAGAAGGAGAAGGAGAAGAAGAAGGAGAGGAGGAAGGGGAGGAGGAAGAAGAAGAAGAAAGGAAGAAAAGAAAAGAAAAGAAAAGTAAAGTAAAATAAAGAGAAAAGAAAAGAAAAGAAAAGAAGGGAAGAAAAAAGAGAAAATGACTTGCCCACCTTTTAGCCCAATACCTAGTGCATTTAAAAATGAGTAACATGGATTGAAGGTCAAGGATAAAAGCAGGGAGCCCAGCCCACAAGCTCTCACAGAAGTCCAGGCAAACAGTGGTTAAGGTGGAGTCCCTAGAGATGGAAAAAAACACATTCTAATTTTATTTGGGAGATAGGCAGAGCAGGTCTTAGAACTGTCTTGGATGTGGGCAGTAAAAGAAATGGAGGCATTACAGTTTATTTTTAGATTTTATGGTTTGAATCATCGCATGGATGCATTATTCTTACTAAGATGAAGAAGATTAAAGTGGGAAGTTTAGGAGGGAAAATTAAAAGTTCTGTATTTGGACATATTGAATTGATATTAAGCCTGGACATTTTAAGTTTTCCTGTGGAAAACTGTTCTTCAAGTAAAAGAGCTACCAGATGACAATAATAATAGTTAAGAGTCATTGGAATTGCTCAACATGTTCCAGACTTGGTTTGCATACTAAGTTATGTCGTCTCCACAATCACCTATAAGGAAGTTACTACTGTGACTTCCATTTTATAGACTATAAAAGTGAAGTATAGAATGGTCAAGTTACTCCCCAAGATCTCACATTTATAAGTGGAAGATTCAGGATTTAAATCTAGGCAGTCTGACTTCAGAGCCTGGCCTTTTATTCTCTGCATCAAAAAACAAAAACAAAAACAAAACAAATGACCCGGTGCCAGAAATGCTACTTATTTCTGAATAAGACCAACAGGAAGCAAACACAACTCTCCACATATTATATGCAAAGATTTATTAAACACTGATTTTAAGAAATGACAATTCTGTTTCTGAAAAAAAATAACTTTTCTTATCACGGATGCCCTTATAGAAATGACATTACATAGTAGGACCAAGTAGCAATCAGCAATGACTTCTCCCAGGGGAATTAACTGAATCCCCGGCTAGCTCTCTTGCCTGGAGGCGATCACCTGCAGACACCCTCTTACATCCACAGTTGAGAAACTATTTACTGACCATCTGCAATGAGTCAGGTAGTGGAGTAAGTATGGGACTACAACTCTCCGACTCCATAGAGCTTCTGACTAGAGATGGAGGCAAAAATCAGTCATTTGATCAATCCCCCCAATTAAAATAAACTGTGATATGAACAGGAGCACGCGGTCCTCTGGAGGAAATTAGATTTTAGCATAGACTTGAAAAGGGAGGTAGAATTAAACCAGGAAGCAACTCAAAATTTCTTACCAGAGAAGAGAAGCAGCTGGTAGGGCACTTTGGAAATGGCACAGGAATACTTGCTCCATTGACACAGGCAGTGGGTTTCCAAAACTTGCAACACAGCAAATAGGGAAGTGGCCTTTGCCTGTTGTGAAGGTCAATGCTCCATCCCAGGAGCCTGCTCTTCTCTCTCCCTGACCGTCCTCTCCTAGTAATCCAACAGACAACCACCTAAATCGCTCCCAATTACACATGGGTGACAGATAATACATACCCAGACATGACTTGAATGATTTCTTTGGCTCCATTCCTGAGTCTATTTACTCATTTGAATTCACCGCTTGAGTGATTCTAGCACACCATTGAGTCAACACTTGTAGAAGAGACTTCACTCCCATCCTTCTCAGAGTCTGCCTCCTCTCCTCATTCCCTGGTGCCACCAACCACCCATCCGACTGCTTAAGTCGGAGCATTGCCCTCCTTTTTTCCCTCACCGGAACCTTCATGCGACACATCGATCATGAAACTCTGAAACCACCCCTCCTCACAGTGTCTCTCATTATCTTCCTGGCCCTCCCTGCAACCTGCTGCAGCATCTGCTAAGGCTCTCATGACCTCATACTTAGACGATTGCAGTAGGGTCCTAAGGTCTTGCTGCCCACATTTTCAATCTGTTCTTCATTCAAGAACCAAAATAATAGTACAAAAATGCACATTGCATTACTGCCTTTAAAGCCATCATTGGCCCCTCTAGTTCTCAGGCTAAAGTCCAAACTCTAGTATTTCCTACTTTCCTGCCTTTCAACCTTTCCTCTTGCTAACTCTTCTCGCTTGCTATTCTCCCCCCCCACACACACCGAACTGTTTACCATTCCTTCAACTCCTTATGTGGTTTCAAACAAATGGGGAGCACTTCGGCTCATGTAGCTCTCTGCTTGAAATGCCTTTGAACACCATCCCCACACCTTTACTCTTCTTTCTAGTCTCAATTCACAGACCGACCTGGCTCTGAAGCTTTTTGGGATCACTGTGCCTCTGCCCCAAATAGAACTGACCTTTTCCTTCTTTCTGTTCCCACTGCTTCCAGGGCAGACCGTTTCCAGTGCCCTTTTGTTCTGGTGATCCCATCAGTCTGGCACGATGCCTGTCTGATTGTTTCCTCAACACAAACACAATCCGTTGACCAATACTTACCATCCACTCCGAGTATTACTGTGGTCAAATGTTGGAGCAGCGGAAAAGACAAATAAAACAATCTTCATAATTTATTTATTGTCATGAAATGAAACTTTTCTGTCTCAAAGTTCTCCAGGATTTACCCTGAAGCTAATATGGTTTTAGCTAGTTTCAGGTTGTTTAAAGGATCTGAATTATCGAGGTCTCTTTTACCTTGTGTTAATTGTATTATTTTTTTAATTTTGTCATTTTTTTAAAAGATTTTATTTATTTGACAGAGAGAAACACAGCCAGAGAGGGAACACAAGCAGGGGGAGTGAGAGAGGTAGAAGGAGAAGCAGGCTTCTCGCGGAGCGGGGAGCCCGATGTAGGGCTTGATCCCGGCTCTCCGGGATCATGACCTAAGCCGAAGGCAGTCGCTTAACCAACTGAGCCACCCAAGCGCCCTTTTTTGTCATTTTTTTCTTAAAGGAGGTCCCCAAATTGTATGCATTTCAGGCCCTCCACAATCTGTGCCCATTCCTAGTTCCAGGACTTGGGCCATTACCTGCGGTCAGAAATTTTTGTAAACAGGGATGCCTGGGTAGCTCAGTTGGTTAAGCGTCTGCCTTCAGCTAGCGTCATGATCCCAGGGTCTTGAGATTGAGTCCAGCATCAGGCTCCTTGCTCAGTGGGGAGCCTGCTTCTCCCTCTGCCTGCTGTGTCTGTCCTGCCTGCCGCTGGCTGTGCTTCTGCACCCTCTGACAAATAAATAAATAAATAACCTTAAAGAAGAAAAGACATTTTTGTAAACAAAGCTTAAAGAAAAGTCAATAGTGATTTGGGGAGGGTGGCTGGGTGGTGGAACAGGTTTCCTCCTGGACTGGCCCTCACTGAGTGTTGAGTGGGAGTGACTCGAAGCTTTCCTCTCAGAGTCCCTTGCAGTGAAGTAGGATGGTGATCAGGCTCTGACAGAGTCTTCTACAGTCTCCCTCCTTTTCTGCCTCCTACAACTCCTAAAAGAGGAGTGAATTAGAAAGCAAGAGGAAAAAAGAAAGATAACAGGGCACCTGGGTGGCTCAGTCAGTTAAGTGTCTGCCTTTGGCTTAGGTCATGATCCCAGAGTCTTGGGATCGAGTTCTGCATTGGGCTCACTGCTCAGTGGGAAGTCTGTTTCTCCCTCTGCCCTTCTCCCCCCATCATGCTCTCTCTTTCTCTCTCTCTCAAAAATAATTAAATAAAATATAAAAAAGAAAGGAAAGAAAAATAAAAAATACTTCAAAAACAGCAGAAAACCATGGTTCTGAGCTACTAACAGTAAATGTACCACTCCAGCTTACTCAATGTTACCAGGTTTATAAGGATCCTGTGGTGTGACTGCAGTTTCAGAGTAAAACATGTTTGTTGTGGTTGGGAAGCGAGGGGAAGAGGGAAGTTGGAGGCAGGAGGAAAAGAGAGGAAGGACATGTGACAAAGGCAAAGAACATGACTAAGGAGTCCCATTCTTCCTTGTGCCACCTCCCTGAGCACAGGGCTTCCCTGAGCATGAAGAAAGGAATAATGGGCTGGGATCTGTCATACACATTCCTTCTCCCTACCCCACCCCTCCTTCAGCATTTCCTGCAGAAGCCAGTCAGGCCCTGGCACAGTACTCCGTGAGGCAATAGGGAGGAAGAGTAAGACGGGGACTGGCAGTTGGGGGTGGGGAATCGGAGTCCAGTTCTTGGTCTGGCTTGAGCAGGATTCACATTTCCAGGCCCAAGCACAGAGAAGACTACGAGGCCACTGCGGCTCTCACTCCGTAATTCATAGTGATGTTTTTAAAAGACACCTAACTTATCCATATGCTGAAATTATGCTATTTTTCTAGATTTTGTGATCTTTACACTGTGGACATGCTGAGTACAGTCAGACTTTCTCCCTCCCTGTTATGTGTTGGTTTTGCCCACTCTATCACCATCCTTGGCCTGACTGATGGTGTGACCTTGGGAAAGTCCCTCACTACTCTGGTCTGGTTACTCATCTGTAAAGTTGGTATGTCATGTTCCTTTAATTCCTGAGTCCCTTAGAGTTCTCTTTAATCTTTCAAAACAAAACAATTTAAAATACTTCTGCTTTGGCTTATATGTCCTAATGACTTGTACAGAGTAGAGAATTCTAGTCTGGATGAGAGAGGACATCCTGTGTATGTAGTGATATATCTGATTTTACTCATTCTATAAATATTTACTGAATACCTACCATTTAACAGCTGTTGAGTAACAGTGATGATCAAAACAGATAAGACTTCTTGCCTTGTCCAGTTTACTTCCATAGGGATGGAGCCTGGGATCAGCCCAGATGTCTCATTTCCAGAACCTCCCTTCTCAATCACAATCTACATGGTAGTGAGGAGCATGACTCTGCAGTCTCACAGCCTGGGTTCAAATCCCAGTTCTGTCACTTCCTTGCTTGGGGACCTTGAGCAAGTTTCTGAAGCTCTCTGTTCTGTATTTCCTGTCTTTAAAACCAGGTTCACAGGGGCGCCTGGGTGGCTCAGTTGGTTAAGCGACTGCCTTCGGCTCAGGTCATGATCCCAGAGACCTGGGATCGAGTCCCACATCGGGCTCCCTGCTTGGCGGGAAGCCTGCTTCTTCCTTGCTCACTCCCCCTGCTTGTGTTCCCTCTCTGGCTGTGTTTCTCTCTGTCAAATAAATAAAATCTTTAAAAAACAAACAAACAAACAAACAAAACCAGGTTCACAATAGCAAGTCCACATATCTCCCGAGATGCCTGGGTTATTGGCATGACTATTCTGACAGGCCTTGTGCACCTGCTCAGGAGCAGAGATGGTGGGCTCAGGGAGACTGCTGTATGCTTGCTCCACAGCTCATGCCTAGACTTTGGCCCAACAGGGATGGAATATTCTCTCCCCAGTTTGTGTCTTACTCTGGCATCTGGGTTAAGCTATACTACCCTAACGCCATTCTGTGTTTTTTTTTAGAGAAAACAGCCTTTTTAGTTTTTACTCAGGGTCCATTCTATCTTCTGCACCCTCTCCTCTCTGGTTGAAAAAATATCCTTGGGGGGCTTACCTTATCGTATGTAAATGTAACCCAGATTTCATCTGTTCTCTTGTCTTTCTCTTTGAGTTCCCCAGTCTCCTCCTCCACCAAAAAATTTAATGAATCCACTTCACAAAAAAGTATTGCTGAGAACTGTGGAATTTATATAAGATTTTATGGAGGAAAAAAGGAAGAGGGAAGTCATAGTACATACTCCACAACTGACCACTTGAAAATTCCTCATTGACCTTTTTCCATTTCTCTTTTCCAGATTCCTCTTTCTGACCAAGTTATTAGCAAAGGTGCCCCTCCTGCAGGGCCCAGCCTCATTATGCCTCTCTTCCATCACCTGCCTCCTTGGAAGATGGTGGGCATTATAAACACCAACAAAAATTCCTATTATATAAAGAACAGATGTGACTTCATATTCTAAGCACCCACTGGCCCATTACCACTGAAGCTTTGTCATTTGGGTGCCATCTTTCTGCCCTCTGCTTCTTTGTGGCTAAAGGGAGGAAGGACTAGTTCTTCAGAATCAATCTTGCACCAAAAGGCTTCTCAGCTTCTCATGAAATAGCCTCCATACAGGTCAGCTCTCCTTCCACAGATATGACTAGTGGGGACTAAGCTTTAACCCTCTTTGAGCTAAAGATGCTGGGTAACAGGTTATATTTTCTTCCTATCTTATTCCTCCAAAGCAATCTTACTGTTTACCACTCAAGGTTGTGCCACGTGCATTTAATTCTTACCACTGTCCTTCAGGTTTCAAACTTTTGTGATCATTCTTTCCTACCTCCCACCCTCAACAAAACTATCTGCTTTCCACATGTTGTCTTTAGCACCCCAATTTGACTTTACCTATCACTCAACATAGTTCATTTACATTTCCTATTTTGCATGTCCTCTAGTAGAATAAGTTCTGTGAGAACAGGGATTGGGGCTGTTGCACCCCCATAGTTCTTGACCTAATTTGGAGTTCAATATATACTTGTTGAATTAAGGAATGAATGAACAACACAGACTTTAGTACTGACTATCGTCATTATAAAATAATACATGTCATGGACTTCGTGACCAATCTCAGATGTCAGAAAACTGGAATGCCAAATCAATTAGTGCTAAAGATCCACTCACCGTGCTTTTATAGAGTTTATCCAAGTCATGGTTAACTTCAGAATTCTCTTCTTCCCAGTGACTCTGCCAGGGACCCATAAAAGATGCCACTATGAATTTACTCTCTTCTTTCTCTTGTCCCTCATAATGGTAAAGCAAAATCCCCCTTACATATAAGCTCTGGAGGCAAATGGCCATGGGTGTGAGACTCACTTTCACCACTTACTGGCTTTATGATATTAAAAAGTTAATGTCTTTCAGTTTCATTTGTCTTACTATAAGATGAGGATATCTATATCCACATTACCAGACTATCAGAGAAGTAAAAACTAAGGCTTCTTGGTTCATAGCAGAGCTTTGGTAAATATGAAACCTATTAAACTTCCCTACTCACCCCTTTCCTATAACTCAGATTATTGCTCTACTTTGGAAGTCCAAAAGCCTCAAAATGATCACCACTGGATTTTTCTGTACCTTTTGCAATTTGCAATTTATGATTCTCTGCTGCCCCATCCCTCACCCCAAGATCCTCTATCCCCAGAGTTGCTATTAAGACTTTTAAAAAAAATCTTAGCATTTCACTATGATACATTTAGGTATAGATATCATTTCATAGTTCCTGTTTGGGCTCTTTAGTTTTCTTGATATCTCTTATCAGGTCTCAGTCATTATCTTTTCAGAAAAAGTTTCTGTCCCCTTCTCTGTCTTCTTCTTCTAGGATGCTGATTAGATTTACTTTGGATTCAACCTCCATTTCTCTCATCCTCTCCTTTTTACCTTCCTTCTCATTTACTCACTGAACTGGGAATATATTCAGGTCTAGAGTATTAGTTCTCTCATGAACTGTGTCTAACCCATTGTTGAATCCATACATTTAATTCTTCATTTCACGCATATGTTTTATTTCTGTAGGTTTTGGATAATTTGATTCTGTTTTAGTTGTGCTTTTTCTTTACGTATAATTTTAAAACTCCTCTTTTTTATTTCTTAAAATCTATAACTCATACTTCTTTTAACATATGTGCCTATTAACTGCAAAATGTTTGCAGACTTCTCTGTCTCGTCTATCGGCTCTCACTCTCAGTATTTTGCTTCCTTATGTGTTTTGTTTTGTTTTAATGAGATGCTCCTATCTCTTGGGACTTTATTGGTGGGGACTCTTTAAGGTTTGAAAGAGACTCCCACTTGTTTCTTTCCAGTGCCTTAGCACTACCAGTCTTGGATCATTTAAAACTTACTTGGCTTAAGACGTTTTGGACCACCACTGGTAGTGGGAGTTCTGTCTTCAAACACATATGACGGTTAGTCTATGGTTAGAAATTCTTGGGAAAAAAAATTTTTTTAATGCAGCTTACCTTCAAGGTTTAATACAAGTAGTTTTCTTGAAATACCTAGGCAGGGGCAGTGTGCATGGTACATGAAAGTTTATTTCTGGTTCACCCTTTTAATTAGAGTACAGTCCTTTGGTGTCCCAGTTTTATGGTGGGGGGTGTGTCTCTTACTAAGCTTCCCATGTTAGGCAAGCCCTGAGCTTCCTTTCCCATCCTCATAAAACTGCAAAGAATCAAAAATTAACCCTGAGGTCATCCAGGTCAGGAAAAACCTTCCAATGATGTCCTTTGCTTCACCTCTCTGGATTCATTCCCACCTTCATATAATTCACAGCCAGAGTATTCCAGCTTGAGAATACAATCAAGACTTTTTTTTTTCAACCAAGTTGCGAGTTGTTTTTAGCAACAGGCTCAGTGTGGGCACTCAAAACACCAGATTACCCTTCATAGTTTGTGCAGTCTAACATTGAGTCAAGCTGCCTGATCATCCTGCTCAGTGATCAGTCTAATATAGCATCACAGTGTTTAAATCCATATACTGAGACTTATATTTCAATGAGTCAGGTGTGTTGTCTTTTTCTACTATTTTTGCCTTGAGCAATAAAACACGGTCATAGAAGAAGCAGAGAAGAAGAAGGTACACTTAACGAAGACTCTGGATTTTGGACCCCTTAAAGGAGTCCAAGCCAAGGCTTAGACTGTTTTCATTGCCTTGCCCTGTTTAAGATTCCACTGGGTTGGCCTTCACATTAGGAAAGTTGGTTGTTTACAAATGTTTGAACATTTTCTCACTGACCCCATAGTTGGGTGTGCCTTTGGAATAACAAAAGACAAATAAGCTAAATAAATTAAATTTTATTCTCATTTTGAAGGAAATATTGAAAATAAGTACCAAAAAATGGAAGTGGGAATTTATACCTGGATTCCAGCTTATAAATTTTTTTCCTACAGCACAAAGCCTTTTCAGAGGCCCTAAAATAGTGTGTGAGACTACTGATCTGGAAGGGAAGAGAGGATCACCTAATGCAACCCTATCCAATTACTGATGAGGAAACCAAATCCCAGAGAAAAGTTATGTGAGCTGTTTAACATCACACAGTAGAAGCTATTCCAGGACCAGGTCGCCTAGGAACTGAGTCAAGTCCACCATGCTGTCATATACCATGTAGTTTCTGTTTCACCAGAAAATGAGAAACATGCACAATAAACTGGGAAGATGTTATAAATTTAGTTTATTTTGGGTACCTAACAACAGAGACTTATGAAAAACAAACAAAAGCAATCTATTGGAACTCAAATACTAAATGAAAAACAACAGCTTAAAAGACCTTTCCACTGCATGGGGCTGGCTAATCTTATTTTCCCGTATCTTAGTCATCCTTACTAGTTCAGTATTTAGAAAACTAGAATACGTCGTTACTTAGAGATGCCATTGTTATTAAAGATAAAACTTTTATTAATTACATATCTTAAATTTTGAAATAAGCTCAGAAATTTATTTATTTAGAAAAATATGGGGCGCCTGGGTGGCTCAGTTGGTTAAGCGACTGCCTTCGGCTCAGGTCATGATCCCGGAGACCCGGGATCGAGTCGCACATCGGGCTCCCTGCTCAGTGGGAAGCCTGCTTCTCCCTCTCTCACTCCCCCTGCTTGTGTTCCCTCTCTGGCTGTGTTTCTCTCTGTCAAATAAATAAAATCTTTAAAAAAAAAAAAATCTTTCGTCAGGCTTCTCTGCCATTATCACAATTTATAAGACACATATAAATTATAATCAGGAAACTAGAGCTACAGGTGAGATTGAATGTGAACTGGACACCTGCCCAGAGTAAACTTCAGAACTCAATTAAATAAATGAGGTCAGAGGTTGACACAGGGAGAAGAATCAAGTATTGTCATCACTACTCATAAGACAGCAGCAAATCACCTTGACTGACGCACGATGAAAGTCTCTTGGGTATTAGAACCACGTCACAGCAAGGATCATGTCAGAACACCTCTGATGCATCGGATTTGATGCATCTACTCATAACACATGAATAATTTCATATTGAGAGTCACATTTTTACCTTTATAAGATGTTATGCAATTGCGAATTTCCCTCTAAGGGAACAATAATAACTTACACTTGAGGTTATTTTTGGACACATTAGCATTTTAACTTCCTATTTCAAAAACACAATCCAAGATTCCAATAGATAACCCAAGCTCTTTGCTGCCAGTACATTCCAGTCTCCACAGGTTCACAGAATTTTTGGTCACCTAAGAGTAATCATATCCAGCAGAGATTTTTGTTTGTTTTCTTTGTTTTTAGAATAGACATAGAAAGCTCATTTATTTAGTACTGGCTTTATTTCACATCTGCAAGAAATCAAAGTTAGTAGGGAAAGTATCTCCGGCATGGATAAATTGTGAAATCAAAAGAACTGCATGTGTCAGGAGTGTTTACTTTTTGAATAAAGTCTCATGAGCAAAAACCGAAGATAAGGTAAACATGATACACATTAATAATAACAAGTAAAATGCTCAGTCAACAATATAAAAGGGGGTTACTCTAAGGAATTAAACTCCATAGAATGTGGAATAGATAAATGGTAAAGAATGTGAATATTATTAGCAAACATTACCAAGAGTATTTAGCAGTATGCTAGGTAACTATTTGTGAAGAATAACTAATAAAAGAAAAACCATTTCTTGCTGACAGAATTTCTGCTCTGAAACAAAGACAATGATACAGATGCAGCAAAGAAACAGGGGACACATTCTTTAATACTATTGCCAAAGAAAAAATTCCTTGAAGCTAACCTTTATTTCCAAAATTTGTTGAGCTATTTTTAGGACTTTTCCTCCAAATGGAAATTTGATGAGTATGAAGAAAAAGGTTAATGGAAGGAAACAACTCAGAGGACAGAGTTTATGGAAAATGGAGGAAGGATAATAAAAAACAGAAGACTGAATCAGAGAGGGTGACTAATAAGATGGTGCCATAGAGGATCCATCCATTCATTCTCTTTTCCACAAATATTTATTGAGCCTCTGTTAAGGGCCAGCTATTCTTCTAGGCACTGGGGTTAAGACAGGGAACAAAATACTTTCTTTTGTGGGGTTTATATTCTCATGCAGAGGTTGGCCAACATCTTCTATAAAGTTCCAGATAACGAATACTTTAGGCATCGTGGGCCTCATAGTCTCTGTCACAGTTATTCAAATCGTATGTGGGAAAGCTGTCATTAAAAGACGTACAAGTGGCCACGGTTGCGTTCTAATAAAATTTTATTTGTTAAAACAGATGGCAGGCTGATTTGGCCCTCAAACCATAGTTTGCCAACCTCTGTTCTAAGTGGAAGGAAACGGATAAATGTTGAATATAATTTCAGGTCATTATAAATGCCTTGAAGAAAAGTAGAACAAGCTGAGGGGATAGAAGGTAATGAGGAGGAGCTGCCATTTTAGATGGTTAGAAGAAGTCTTCCTAATGACAACGAAGCAGAGAACCTGAATGAAGCGAGGCTGTCAAGATAGAGTCCAGTGCTCGACTGGAGGGCTTGACTCTAAATAAGAGTGCAGACAAAGAATCTCTTATGATAGGAAAGAAGGCAAAATATAACATTGCAGAAGCAGTGAGTTGGCATATATGGTTGGGGGAGTATTGGTGTTTTTTCTGATCACTAATGGAAGGTGGTGAGTAGGGCCACATTTACACACTTACCTCCTCTTATCTCTGTTCTCTACTTGCTGAATGCATAAGTTCAGTAAGTGTTGTGGGCAAATAAGAAATCTATAGAAGGACATTTTATAGCGGTTTTTTTTGTTGTTGTTTTTTGTTTTTTTAAAGATTTTATTTATTTGACAGAAAGAAACACAGCCAGAGAGGGAACACAAGCAGGGGGAGTGAGAGAGGGAGAAGCAGGCTTCCCGCCGAGCAGGGAGCCCGATGTGGGGCTCGATCCTGGGTCTCCAGGATCATGACCTGAGCCGAAGGCAGTCGCTTAACCAACTGAGCCACCCAGGCGCCCCTTTTATAGCGTTTTTAACAGAGCAGAAGAATGACTAGTGGATGGTGCAACAGCTTTGAGAAATACCGTATGACCTGGATGCAGGAGTCAGAGGGAACATGTATTCTGGTGTGTAGTAAGTGTTATTACCTAAAGAAGGTAGGAAGTGATCAGACAAATTTTAGAAACATTCTTAGAAGTTCAGAATTTTATTTCATCAGCAATATTGTCATTCCATGGTGACCCTGCAGGGGTCTGTGAAAGCGGAAGTAAAAGGTGATACTTGAGGAAAGTGAAACTGTCGATCATGTCTGCTGTTCCTCCAGCTCCATTGGTGTCATCTTTGGCTTGGACCAAAGTTCATGAGAAAAATTGTGATAAAGACAACTGCTATACAGGAAACAATACGATAATATGGAATTGGGAACAGACAGAGAAACATAAACTGGATAATTAAGAATGATCAGTACATATGCAGAATTAATTTCTAAGCTCTAAAGCACTATGAATAAAATCTCATTTCTTGATAAATGAATTATAGCAATCACTCATGCCCAAACAACAGTGATACCTGTGCGAGTCAGAGTTAACAGTGCCCTTCCTGAAACATTACATCATACCAGGTAGATACCCAGTGGGAGCAAACTATGTTTCAAAATAAGAGGGCAATAGGTCATGCTGTCTCATTCCTTATGCCTACTCACAGCTTGATTCAAGACTGCTTGAAGTTCAAAACCTTTGTTCTCCAGGAACAATTGACTCTTCGGGTAAAGTTTGTCCAAAGGAATTAGTAACTGACAAAGAACCTTCACTTTTTAGATTTATAATAAAACCATGAGGTTTATATGCCAACCATAGGAAATAAACCCTAATTCAAGATGATGTCATTTCAGAGAGCAGCAGTGGTGGTCAGACCCAAGAGCAAGTCTATTTGCCCCGCATGAAAAGCCCATGGGTTTGAAGGAGGTACGTCGGCAAAAAGGCAGATTGGGTTGCCAGCGTCTAACACTTATAACCAGAAAGTTTCTTACTCTCTTTTGGCTGACTCTGTTGTAATCTTGAGTAAGTCACTTAAGTTCCAAACACTCAGCTTCCTTCCACCTGGAAACAATGACCTAATACTAAGAAATCCTAAAAATATGAGACAAGACAACTTCTTATTTATAATTACCAGCAGCTAACAGTAATTGGTGACTAAGGAAGAAAAAAAAAAAAAGAAACTATCCATAAGGCAAAAGTAATTCACTCATTATCAGAGTATCTCTATCACCACGCTACGAATATTTCCTCTAGAAATGTTCTTTTTGAGCTATTCTAATACAGGCACTGGAATAGTTAAATCAAGAGATGGGGTTCAATGGTTTTCAAACTGTGGCTCTTTATCTAGGTGGGAGTAAGTGTGCCAGGGTCTATTTTTGAACGATTACAGTATATTCGTGAATTTAAATGTTAATCTGCTAGCTTAAAGAACTCTTAAAGAATTAAAGAACTCTCACCAAATATAACAAAAGTTTGGAGCTCTAGTTCAGGAAGAATGCCCTCACTTAGTAGGATGCAAATGAGGAAGAATTAGGGCTCCAGGCATGTCTCGTTTCCACAATATTTCAGAATGTAAATTTTTAAATTTGCTTTATTGTCATTTTTAATAAGCCTCCCCAAAAAGAAAGAGTGTAATGTAGGGGTTAAGTATACAGTCTGGGTTCTTTACTAGCTGTAGGTGAGGGAAGGCTACTTAATTGTGTAGTTCCAGACTTCTCATTTGCAAAATGGGGGTAGTTATGCCTAATCTGCGTCTATTGGTGTGAAGTTTCAACAAGTAAAATACATGTATAAGAATTACACACATATATAGAATATAAATACATATGTCACAATTAATGCATAATTCAACTTGGTTTTTATAAGTGAGGAAAGCATGGAGCTATAGTAGTTGAGAGTAATTTCATTGTTGACTTTGCAGCTGTTCAGAGCCTTTAACAAATTCTTTAGGAAGAAGTGATTTCCTAAATTCTTCAAAATCGTCCACCAAATTTAGAGTAGGTATCACGCCTAGTGTTTTTCCTCTCTTTGAGGGAAAACATAAATTCTACAGCAAATTCTATAGCTTACCTCTATGTATTATTTCAGATCCCCAAAATATTAAAATTTCCAGTTATTCTGGAGAGATTATTTGTGTATCAGACATCAAAATGTCAATCACTGTTCTGGTAAATCATATTTTGGAATATAACAATGTAGCAAAGCGGGACTGCTACAGGAAAAATGGGAATTAAAAAAACAGAGAGACTAATTCTTACCTTCTTTAACCTCATAGTCTAAACAATCAAGCCTTGTAATTACATGGTACATTATACTTTGTACAGTAAAAGTAAAACAAACAGCACTTGTAAGAGACACAGTTCTCTGCGAGCTAACGGCGTGCCTCCCTGCTCATCTCATTTCCTAACCTGGACTTGAGAAATCAGGCGACTTGGCAATGAAAAAGAAATCACATTCATATTCATGGTAAGTCCATTAACCAGGATGATGAGTAACTTGGAGACTCAAAGGTCTGCTTCCCTTTTATTGTTTTCCCCTCTGGCATCTATTGCCTTTTATTACCTACCTCTGCGGATGGCAGTAAAAGCCGTGAGTGTGGTAAGGAAAAAAAAGATAGCTAAAACTGCTTGGCACCGAGTCCTGTCACACAGCATTGCAGGTCTGTGAGAACACGAGCAGAATTTGACTTGACCTTCTAAAACTCTCCACTGTAATCTTGGTCACTCTCTTAATTGAATTATGGATCTCAGGTTGGTTTTGTCTTTCATATTCTTCATTGAATATTTCTATTGACTCTGTATTTATCGTTTTTACTGTTATCATTGCTATTATGCCAATTAGTTCAATGAAAGTGGCCCTATCCAAATGGCCAAAAACAACTACGCAGAGCTGTTTTCTTGTCATAAATGATATATCCTATGAATATATTAATTTATGACTATAGAGAGCATGATGTAGTGCTTTTAAATGAATTTCTTGGGACGCCTGGGTGGCTCAGTTGGTTAAGCGACTGCCTTCGGCTCAGGTCATGATCCCGGAGACCCGGGATCGAGTCCCACATCGGGCTCCCTGCTCGGCGGCGGGAAGCCTGCTTCTCCCTCTCTCACTCCCCCTGCTTGTGTTCCCTCTCTGGCTGTGCTTCTCTCTGTCAAATATATAAAATCTTAAAAAAAAAAAATAAATGAATTTCTTCACCTCTAAGTTGAATTGAATTAAAAAAAACTTTTCAATCATAGAGAGTTATTATGAATAATATAAGAATAATGAGACTTGAAAAAAATCATTTAATTGAGTGTCCTACTTCTATGCCAAAAAATCTTATGATTTGTTAATGATAAAGTCTATACTAATTATATATATAATGCATGCATTATATGTATATAAATGCACATGTTTTTTAGTGTAAATCTATATTTATGTTATTTGAGAATAAGAATCTGGGTCAAGGGTTCCATGACATCCAAATAGCCAAAACTTTCATTAAAACAAGTGGAAGGGAGGGGCACCTGGGTGGCTCAGTGTGTTAAGCGGCTGCCTTCAGCTCAGGTCCTGGTTCCAGGGTCCTGGGGTGGAGCCCCACATCAGACTCCCTGCTCAGTGTGGAGTCTGTTCCTTCCTCTTCCTCTGCCGCTCCCCCTCTGCTAGTTCTCTCTCAAATAAATAAATGAAATCTTTATTTAAAAAAAATAAGTAGAATGGATTAGAGAAAAGATTTTAAAAGATGCTGGCATATGTAATGGTAACATACATAATAAAGTCAGAAGAGTGAAAAACTGCTTCCTGTCATTCAGGAAGAATGGCCATGTTATTCTTGTGACTAAGGCAAGCAAAGGCCGTAGTTGCACCAAATGATCTGGCTATAGTTCAAAATGTAATTCTTCTGGGAGACTACCACAGTCCACGTCTGAAAAACATCCCTCACATTTCACTTTGTTGACTTTTATTATTGAAATGGAGAAAATGGGATCAGAGACCTTACAGCAAAGAGTTCCAGGCAGTTCTAAATGTACAAAATTGGAACAACTTCCTTCAGCCCAGAACTTAGTTTCTCTCGAGTCCACCTTTTGTTCAGCCTTTCTTACTAAAAATACCACTCTGGAATGTTCAGGAAGCATGAATCATAAGAGCGAAGAGAGAAAGCCAGAAACTTACACCTGGTACAACTTATCCAGTCTTATTAGGACAAATGAATGTTAATTCCAGAAGGACCTGAGAACCCCAGAACAGAAGGATGGTAGTTATTTTAGTTTGGTGGAAATAGCATGAACATGGCAGGAAGAAAATCCATTTGAATTCTGGTTCTGCCTCTTCATAGTTGTGTGAGTCAGGACTCTTGTGGGAAGTTGCAAATACCCAACTAGAACTAGCTTAATCAAAGGAAAAAGATACTGGCTCAGAAAACCAGACAGGCAGCAGGTTAAAAACACAACTGTCATGAGGGAAAACTGGATCAGGGACATGAGTCCTGCCAGGTCAGCTTCCTTGGACCAGCATTCTCAATGCACCTACGATGACAACTTTCCATGGCTTCTTCTGGCTCCCACAGGAACAGCTTCCCAGCCAGAGAAAAGGATCTCTCTCCATATCACCTCTCTCATTTTCCTCCATCCCTCTCTTCATCTGGGTTTTTTAAAAAATGTGAGGAAAGATTCTAATTGTCTGGACTCCCTTCATGTATTCATGAGCTGTGACAGGAGGGTTATTATTAGTCTAGTTTAGGTCAAGTGATTACTCCAAGGTCAGTTAGTGTGGCCCAGGGGACTGAGGTCACAAGATGAGGCAGCTCCCAGAGAGAACACACATTGGAGGGCAGGGTAGAGAAGCAGTTTTCCATAAGAAAGTGGCTAGCATAGACACCATCCCTGTGAGGGAGGCAGCCCAAGTGGCTTGACTCTACCCCAGTAATTCCTGGGTCTTAGGCCAAGCTCTTGTAACCTCCTTACTTTCTCAAAGTATAAAATGGGTGAAATTATAATACTTAAATCACAGAATTTTTGTGTGGAATTATTAAATTAATATATGATAAAGTATCTCGAGAAACATAAAATAAGTTAGAAATTAATACATTTTCAGTTTCCCTCAAAACTTGTAGATTTCTGGAATCTGGTACACATGAACAAAGGACCATCTTTCCCTCAGCCCCATTTTATGCGTCAGATTCCTTGGGAATTATTTTAATAACCATCAGGTTATTTGTAGGATATACATCATAGCTAATGTAAAAAAGGCACATTAGCAAGAATTAGGTCCAATAATTTAAAACATAAGGCTGAAGGAGGAAAAGTTTATTTTATTTCATCAGAAAAATACAGCTGTTTTGTTCCATAACCTAATACCTAAATTATGGATTAGTACAAAGAAATGTGTTTTCTGGTAAATGTAGCCGAATATGTATCTTGAATAAGAAAATAACCATAAGAGACTCTAAATCTCAGGAAACAAACTGAGGGTTGCTGGGGGTTGGGGGGAGGGATGGGGGTTGGGTTATGGAAAAAATAAAAATTAATAAAAATTTAAAAATTAAAAATAAGAAAATTGTCTTATGACTCCTTGCTCCAAGCATTCTGAGTCCTTTTTTTGGTACTGATTAATATCACATGAAACTATACAAATTTCATGCTACCTAAAAGGAAACCGAGATCAGAATATTTAATAGTCCCCTGCAGTGGTTAGTAGCTTTACTCAAGTGATAGCACCAAACATAAAATTCTTGTCTTCCACCGCAGATTTCAGGACTTTCACCGTCTCTTCAATCCACTGTCTTTAATATAGTGTAATTTGACTTTGGAATGTATACATATGGTACTTGGTAAGGGACGTAAGGTAGGGAGGTGGCTCACAATGAGCGTGAGGTTTCCCTGGACTAGAAGCTTCTGTTGTATTTTCCTGGCAACAGCTTTTTTCTGGTAGGGATGGTAAAGGAATTTAAGGAAAGGGGTGAATTTCTCCATGTCAGTTCTGCCTACCTTAGCCCACGTGGGCCCATTCTTACAAAAAATAAAATGATTCTGCCCCATCTTTGACATGCTATACAAATCTCACTCCTTCTGGGAATATGTCTCTGACCTCTCAAGACTGGATCAGATGGCCCTCTTTTGGGTCCTCGAGAACATCATGCTTGTTTCTTGTATCATGTATATCTCTTTCGATCTCAAAATGCCAAAAAATATACATCAAACCAGCTTATACAAGAAAAGACCATTTTCTTCAGCAATGTATATATCTTCAGTGCCTAGTAAAATATGTGGCATTTATTCATTTAAATGTTTATTAAGCATCCACAACATGCTAGGCCTTATTCTAGGAAGTGTGGAGCTAATGCTTGAAACATTAATAAGTCTCATCTGCAGTTGGGATCAATCTTGCACCACAAATCTGGGCCTTTCTGTGCCTATCAAGATATAGCTGTTTCCCTTAACTATCACAATTTTTGTCCAGCCATTTTAACTGTGCTTCTCCTTAGTTTTCTACTCATTTCCCAAGTCCTTTGCCATGGCTAGAACTCTCACCTGTACTCTAGTCCACTCAGCAAGAAATGTGCCCCTGGTTATTTCCCGCATGAACTTTATAAGCTCTCTGAATCATGATGCACCTGTCCTTTTAACATCAAACACAGTCACTGCCCATTCTTTTTTTTTTTTTTAAGATTTTTTTTATTTATTTGACAGAGAGAAACACAGGCAGAGAGGGAACACAAGCAGGGGGAGTGAGAGAGGGAGAAGCAGGCTTCCTGCCGAGCAGGGATCCCGATGTGGGACTCGATCCCCGGTCTCCAGGATCATGACCTGAGCTGAAGGCAGTGGCTTAACCCACTGAGCCACCCAGGCACCCCAGTGCCCATTCTTTACAGTCACTATTTCAACAATTATTCTTAAACCTCCTAGGTTACCACTGCTACCTCTTTCTCTTCCAATAGATGATCTCGGAGTAAATAGGTGACATTTGATACAAGCATCTGAAAATTTATATCTCCACATTTTCAAAACTACCTTCGCCCACCATTTCCTTCTTTCCTACTTTCTTAGGGGGAAACCTCGCTTCTTCTGGAAAAACAAAAACCAAAACCAAGCTCTTCAACCTAAGGTCTTGTTATCATTCTTGCCTTGTGTCTCTTTCACTTTGAAACACAACTTTCATTTGGATGCATAAGTTCTCTTATAATCAGACATATTAACTTTTCTATACAGAGCCTAAAAATCCTCTAGAGTAGCTGAAACAGTAGCTAAGCAATGTTCTCAATAAGGTTTTTTCTTTCTTTTTTATTTTTTAACCCTCAGCACTTTTGGCATTTATGATGGGATAACTTGGGTGGGAGTGTCCTGTGGATTAGAGGATGATCATCCAAATCTCTGGTCTCTAGTCACTAAATGCCAACAGCACCCCAAGTCCTGACAGCTAAATATCTCCAGACATTGTCAAATGCTCCCTGGGGGGCAAAATTACCCATTTGAAAACTAGTATTATACACAATCAGAAAACAAAATGTTTTTAAGAGTTTCATGTTTCTGGATTCAGATTCAATCTGAGTTATGTTTCAGTTTGAACACCATTAATGACAAAAATTTTAAGGTAAAAATATATTGTGGAGTTCACCCTTGAGCAACACAGGTTTGGACTGTGCATGTTCACTTAAATGCAGATTTTTTACAGTACAGTGGTATTAATGTATTTTCTTTTCTTTGTGATTTTCTTAATAACTTTCTTTTTCTAGCTTACTTTATTATAAGAATACAGTATATAATGTATATAACATACAAAATATGTATTGACTGTTTATGTTATTGGTAAGGCTTCTGGTCAACAGTAGGCTATTAACAATTAAGGGGGAGTCAAAAATTATACAGAGATTTTCAACAGCCGGGGGGTTGGTGCCGCTAACTCCCATGTCAAATTGTGGCAAAGAATTAAATACTTCAAAATTCAGCTAGGGTTCAAAGATAAAGTTATGAATGACAATGAAATAACAAACCAAGAATAGAAAAATTAAAAAAAATAATAAAATAAAAGTAGAAAGATCTTCATTTTGAGGGGCACTTGGGTGGCTCAGTTGGTTAAGCCACTGCCTTCAGCTCAGGTCATGATCCTGGAGTCCCAGGATCCAGTCCTGCATTGGGCTCCCAGCTCCGCAGGGAGTCTGCTTCTCCCTCTAACTTTCTCCCCTCTCATGCTCTCTCTCTCTCTCTCAAATAAATCAATAAAATATTGAAAAAAAAAAGAAGGACCTTCATTTTGAAAGATGTATAATAATGAAGAATTTGATCTTCTCTTTTTGTTTTTTCTGTGGGAAGCTTTGCTGAGTGAAAAGGAAAACTGCAAAAATCTATGAAGTGACTCAGTATTCACAAAATCCTCCTTGAGAATGCCTATAAATATCCCTTCAAAGAAGGCTTTCTGAATTACACAATTACAATAAAAAATATTACTTCCTCTTCTGATTTGTAGAAAACAAGGCACAGATTAAGAAGATAAGAACTTTTCCAAACAGTATAATGAAACAGTACACATTTATTGTAATTCAAATTATTGTAATTATTGTAATTTGAAATGTTTCATTACTTAGTTGCCCTGTTTAATTCAAACACATATACTGTACTTGCATCAACAGGTTAGATACATTCATAGTCTATTAAACATCTGACAAAACTTAGGTCAAATGTCATTAAATACACATAGGAAATAATGCCCTATACTAATTTTATTTCCATGAGAAAATTTAATTTTTCATTTATCATTTCAATTCATTTTCTTTTTCCAGAAAGGGAAACGACAGGAACAGAATGTAAGGACTAGAGGCAACCTGTGGGCGTTTGGATGTCAGGTTCCCTCACATGCTAATGTGTGATATTAGGATAATCACTTGTGTTCCCTGTGCCTGCTCCATAGAATTCAATAGAATATTCCAAGTGGAAAGTACAGTGCCTAGTATGTGCACAGCTATCATCGTCACCAACAGCAATCACCCCTGTTTCCTAGCCACAGCACGAAGGCTAACCAACATGCCAGTAAAGAACAGGGCCTGCAGGACCTTACAAGACCAGGACAAACCTTGCACCAAAAGTGATATATTAACTAATGATGACTTTTCTTCCTAATGTACATCTGGACTCACTGGTACCTGCTTCTGGTATGATTCTAAAAATCTCTCAGGAGCTTGTTGCTGGTTGACTATTACCCTGGTCATCAAGAAAGGAATCATCTAGGATTTAGCACATTCTTCAAATAACAAAATCTAATTTTGTTTCTTAAAAAGGTAAGATATAAGAATATATTTTATACATTTCAAAAAAAAGAAGCAGAGAAAATATATGGAAATAGTGATCTCATTGATTCTTCTTACAATTGTTAAATGTCTACTATGTAGAAGGAGTAATTTTAGAGGGTGTTAGAGAACAATACAAGATGAATATAATATGATGGCTATTATCAAGCAGTAGAGACAAATATAAAACATACATATTAGATAGAAGATTCCATATCAGAAGCATGAGCTAATCGCTGTAAGAACATAGAGGAGAAAGAGAAAATTAAATGAAATATAAGACAATGGAAAATTTCCTTGGTTTTAGGAAGACACATATAAGACTATCTAAGGAGGGCAGGGACATGGAAGGGTGGATTTTCCATTATGCTCTTCTATACTATATCTCACCTTCCTCACCTGTAACAACCATAGTTTTGGTACAGGAGATACAGTAAATAGAAAAAATAGCCATCAGAACAAGAAAGATTGCATGCTGAGAAGTATATGTGAAAAAGAAAATTGTTCCATTCATAATAAAAAGTGAGGGAATTTATGAAGAGATTATATACATGGACACTAAAAGCATCAACTTAAAAATCCACTGTCACAAGGCAACTGGGTGGCTCAGTGGGTAAAGCATCCAACTCTTGATTTCGGCTCAGGTCATGATCTCAGGGTAGTGAGATGGAACCCCCTGTAGGGCTCAGCTTGTCCTTCTTCCACCCCTGTCACACACCAGACTGGCCTGTGTGCACACGTGCTCTCTCTAATATAAATAAATAAATAGATAGATAGATGATAGATAGATACATAGATACATAGATACATAGATAAATATATATATAAAATCTTTAAAAAAAAAAAAGCCACTGTTACCTTTTATTTCTATGTGCTGCAATGCCTAGCATTGCCTACGTGACTGAATGTGGCTCCAAACTCAGGGCCCAATGCTTTATTTCCTGTAAAGTCATTCTGATTCTCAGTATACTAGGAATAATTTAAGCATAATTAAAACAAAAAGTAAGTAGTCCAACTTTATGTGACTTCATTAACCAGCCTTTCCTTCATTAGCTGGTCTGCTTCACTATAGACAAAATTTAACTCAAGGTTGAAGAGCAGCAAATGTTTCCACCACATGGCTGCTAACCAGAAGACATGTTCTTAAATCCTTTGAGAGCATAGTAATTAGACTTTTTCCACAGGAAGAGCAAGCCAGCAAGAAAGAAGTTGTCCTAATTTTTTAGATACTGCTACCACCTCCCTCTCTACCCTTGTTCATTCCCTTAATTTATTTGCCTTTCTATATATCTCATTTACAATTTCCTCCTATAGTTATTTCTTAGATTTGTAACAAACTCAGGACATTTCTATTGTTCTTGCTCTCAGACTAAGTTCCAGAAAATCACTATGCCTAGAAGGAAACATGGTTTACTGAACTGAAGTAGCAACTTGGAAAGGATGGCTCTAGAATGTTCTAAACACTGTAATTCTTGTCCCAACTTTACTATTTACCATGCAACCTTGGGTAAGTCATTTAATCTTGTTGTACCTCATTTTCTCATTTGAAAATGGGGACAAAAGGATTGTTCTCTGCTTTTCACATCGGGTCGTTGTGAATGTCAAATGACATATAAAATACTTTTAAAAACCGTAAGGATTTTGTATGTCCTTTACTATGATATGTAATTAGGCACCTATGATATTTTTATATATATTTTCAAACTCTTTAAAAATATACCTTTAACTTGGGGCACCTGGGTGGCTTAGTCGTTAAGTGTCTGCCTTCGGCTCAGGTCATGATCCCGGAGTCCCAGGATCGAGCCCCACATGGGGGTCCCTGCTTGGCAGGAGGCCTGCTTCTCCCTCTTTCACTCCCCCTCTTTGTGATCCTTCTCTCACTGTGCTCTCTCTGTCAAATAAATAAAATCTTTAAATATATACATATATACCTGTAACTCAAAAAAATTGTCTATAAGCCTTATCATGATTTTTCATCAATTCTTTTAAAGTAACTAATATACACTAGAGCATGGGGATTAAGCTCATGAAGTTTTGAGTCAAACTGCCACTTACTAGAATAAATTGCTTAATCCATTTCTCAATTTCTTACTTATAAAATGATATATAATAATAGTACCTACCTCATCTTTGGAGCTGTTGTGAACATTAAATTCATTAAAATATGCAAAGTATCTAGGACAATGACTCCTATGCAATAGACACTCACAAATATTAGTTCTCAGTAAGAATCTGAAAAGATATGTGAATCAGCTGGCAATTTTATCATTACCAAGACAGGTATTTAAATAATCAGACCAGGGACACCTGGGTCGCTTGGTTGGTTAAGTATATCTGCCTTTGGCTCAGGTCATGACCCCAAGGTCCTGGGATGGAGTTCCCCATCAGGTTCCTTGCTCAACAAGGAGCCTGCTTCTCCCTCTGCCTACCACTCCCCCTGCTTGTATTCTCTCCCTCTCTCTCTCTCATTCTCTCTCTCTGACAAAGAAATAAATAAAATCTTTTTAAAAGGTAAATAAATAAATAGACCATATGATTCATTTATTCTTTCTGAAAAAAAAATCTTAAAAATTTATCCACCTGTTCTCTCTTAAAATCCACTCATCTCTTGAATCTAAGAAGACAAGATCAAGAATAGTTTGAAAGCCTAACTGCTCATTTCCTTGCCTTTTTTTCTTGAGAAACTAAAAGGTATAGGCAGTGTGACTCATAGCAACTGAGAGGATACGGCTAAACGACTTTATATTCCAGGCTCCCACTTCCCTTTGGCGGCTCACTGCCGGGGCTACAGTACTTAACCATAAGAAAAAGGAAGCGCTGATGGACTTGAACGAGACGTGTGTCTTCCAGCGACCGGGCCTGGGGATCCAAAATCATCTACCACGCCCAGAAGAGAACAAGAGCGTCTCCCGGTCATGATGGACACAATAGAGCCCTTGTCTTGAGAAACAATTACAAGTTTGTTCTTTGTCTTATCATTTTCTATTTCTGAACAATAGCAAACTGAATTTCAAAAACTTGACTGGATGTCAGCCTCACCACCATCCCTCCAACTGCATATAATCAATCATCAAAGCTTACTGATTTTTTACCTCTTTTTTCTTTCATGAGGTCTAAATTCATATCTATATCTGCCTACTAAAATTTTCCAGTTGGATATCTCACATGCACCTTAAACTCACCCTAATTTCCCACCAGTCTCTTAATCAGATATATCCTATTATGGTGAATAACACCATTATCTCCTCATTTGAGGGGAAAAAAAAGTAATTTGATAGACCTCATAAGTTCTTTCTAGTCCTTTGACCATCTATCCACCAAACATGTCATGTGGCACACACACGCCCCCACACACTATCCAACCAATCAGATCACTACTGCCTGTTAATTATCACCTAAACTATTCCCAGTGTCTCTTTACTGATTTTCCTATCTGCCTCTGATTTCATCCCACAGTCCACATCACCTCACCCTAACTTCTGTACTGCTGCCTGAATGGCATTCATCCCATGAACATTTGCATATCTTTTTCATGCTTCCATTTTCATAATGCAGTATAAGATCAATTATGAACACTTTTGCAAAAAATACAAGAGTCTTCAGAATCTGTCCCCTGCCTATTCTTCAAATTAATCTTCCAGTGCTATTCCCCTGGTCTGGAGTATCTCTTCTCTGGGACTCCTACAGATCTTATAAGCGTCACTTGAAATGCTGCCTTCTTCAGGAAAATCCCGTCACTGGACAGCACACTTAGAGGTCAGTGCTCACATGCTTTCAGCAACTTGTGTGTCTCTCTATTGTAACACCTACCTTAGAGCCACATAGTTGTTTGTTCACACATCTATCTTCTCGCTACTATTCTGGGAGACAAACCAATATATATATATATTTTTTAAGTTATGACACTTAAAAAATATGATACATTCTCATTGTAGACACCTTAGAACATTCAATAATGTCTAACAAAAATGTAAAATTATTTCTATTTCTTCCGCAAAGAAAATATCATAATTTTTAAAATAGCTCTTCTATTCATATACATATACACCCACATTCACAAGCACACACCCACACTACATATTTTTTATTTGTCTTAGAACATTCATAGTTTATTTTTTCATTTCTAGCAGCTAGCACAGGGCCTACCACATAGACAACAAATATTTACTGAGTAAATGAATAATCTCAAATATATGCCCCATTTTTCCCTGTCTTTGGCTACTGCCTTATAATCATTCTTCTGAACACTAATAATCTGTAATTGGTCTCATTGCCACCAACTTCTATTTCCTTGGATTCATTCTCCATATTGCTGCCATGATTATATTATCAAATGAAAATCTTGCTACATTATTATCACGTTTATGAATCTTTTGGTGAATTTTATTGCCCATGAAATAATATGCAATTCCTTATCATGCAAGGCTTTTCTCAGTTTAGTCCTACTATACTTTTATGACCCATCTTCTGTCATTTCTACCTCTTACATCAGGGAGCAGGCTGGTCATACTAGACCATTCACAGTTCTCAAAGATAAGCCATGGAGTCTCACTCTGCCTCAGGCCACTCCTTCTGACCAAAATATCCTGCCCCAGTCTTCCTCATCAGGCAAATATTTGCTATATCCTTCAAGGATATATATATATTTGCCATATATATATATATATATTTTTTTTTTAAGCCAAGTAATTCATTCTTTCAGCTGTTTCCAGAGAAGTCGTCCCCAAAACTAAAACTAAAGTTTTGTAAAATTACATTCTCTGATGCCCACTAATGAAGGCTCAGATTTCATAGGAGTGGAGTGGAGACAGGAGTCTATTGTTTTTAAAAACATGCTACATCCCAACATAAACAATGCCAGACTGAACGCGGTTCAGTTCCAGGCCAGACTGAACGCTGGCTTGCTGAGCACTAAACATTCTTCTTAAAGTATGACTCGGGATCATGCTGGAAACAGCCAGAAGTAAAGCATGTTGAGTCCCATGTTTTCAGGTATTAATAAAACCAGTCACTGTTTTTCATAGGTTTGATGCATATGAGTCTTTGGGAAGTGAAATCAGCTTCTGTTATTTTAAGCTGTTCAAAATACCAGGGAAATAGAGGGATTGAAAAAATAAAGTAAAACAAAGGCATAAACTATTAAATTTAGACAAAAAGAAAGAAAAAGACATGAAGTCATGTAAGCTATCTCTATAATACTGTGCTCACTCATGAGGGAAAAAAGTGAAGAGGAGAAGCACAATGAGACTAGTAATAAAAAAAATATGATTTGTGTCCAAGGAGCCATCAAGGGTCTTGACTTGTTCAAATCAGAAAAACCATTATCCTAGATTGGCATTACTGACTCTGACCCAGTCACTTAGCCCAAAGTTCTTGGGATTTTCCTATTCAAAAAAATATGCAACTCCTTTTGAAGATTTCAGTTCAAAGTAACTCTGTGTAAAACCCACTTTCTGTTCTCTTGGGTACAATATGCTCATTCACTGAACAAGTGCCCAGAGAAGAAAAATGCATTAATAGTTAATCACTTCTAAAGTTAATTGTAGAATCAAGAGTTTTTAGAGGCAGAAAGACTGTTAGAGATTTTCTAGACTATACTTTTTAACCTTTTCCACAATAGAGTGCATACAGAAAATGGTATTTGTGTGGCCCACTGGAATAAAGAGATGAGACTGCTGGAGGCTACAGATGACTGGCAAGGGGATCATGCTGCCAGGGGGTGGGTGTGGTCAAAGAGCTTAGTATCTCCCAGCATCTCTGTAGCCCATACCACTCAAGAAGATACATCTTAGAGAGGAGAGAACTCAAACCCCAAAGGGTGGTTTGCCACCAGAAAGGTTAACAAAGTCCCTTACTGGGAGAGTGAGCACTGGGTTTTCACATGCTTCATATGAACAGTCGTTTCAAGCTATACGCCATTCAGAATTTACCAATTCTGATCATTGGTGGAGGAGCCATCTGAAGGGACCTACCAATTCAGTGAGGCACCCAGCATTGACAATAGATTGCAAAAATGAATGATCTCTCCCACAAATATCTGTACTGATTTCAACCATATTTAAATGCTACTTAAAAAATAGCAAAGATATGCATTCATAATTCTCTCAAGTCATTGAAAAAATGCTAGATAAAATACTAAAAGCACTTTGTAAAATAACTGGAAGGGGCTGCCAGGAATTAAGCAGGAGTATGAGTTTAGCGAAGTAAGTGGGAAGCAGTTGGGTGCCCTGGGAGATCCTATATATACAGCATGCCTAGAGCTTTGTGTCTTTCCGGAGCAGAAAGCTCCATTAGTGATCCTCCAGCATGAAAGCCATGCTCAGGAAGAGCCAGGTACGCAGGAAAAGAGTTCACTAGAAATAATTGAATAAACAGCCCCTCACAGAGGCAAGCAGCAAAGAATACTGTCCAAAAGAGATTTAAATATGGGGCCAAAGCTCTCCTGAGAATTTGTAGCCATGGGAAGTTTTCGCCAAGGATTTATGATCAGAATTTACACTGTTTACATGATATGGAAAATCGTAAGTTAAAACTTTTCATTTCTGGACCCATTTAAACTAGACCCAAGCCTGTAATGTCCTCATACATGTGCTAGAAAGAAACATAGATCCTCCTAGAGGAATGAATTAGAAAAGTCCAAAGGACTGTGTTTTATTATGAAGGAAATTTTGCAATAAAAGAAAAATCACAAAATGTATGAGAAAAAACTAAGCCACCACAAACATTGCCATAGCAATGATAAACAATAGGAATTTGGATACTGGAAATGTAGAATCACAGAGAATCTTTTGGAAAATAAATATATAGGGGCACCTGGGTGGCTCAGTTGGTTAAGCATCTGCTTTTGGCTCAGGTCATAATTACAGGGCTCCATATGGGGCTCCTGCTCAGGGGGGAGTTTGCTTCTCCCTCCCTCTTCCTCTGCCTGCTGCTCCATCTGCTCCTGTGCACTCTCTCTCTGTCAAATTAATAAATAAATCACTTAAAAAAGAAAATAAATTTATATGTTTAAAGAAGTTTTAAAAGAGGAAGGGGGAGCTAAAAACCTCACTAATAAGCAAAATATTATGTAGATTTGGGAAAAGAGATCTAGCGATAAAAGTACAATAATTAAAAGTAAATATTCAATGTAGGGATTAAAAGCAGCAGATAGATACCATAGTGGATAGAATTAATAAAATGGAAAATTCTTATGCAGAGAGAGAAATTACACAGAAAAAAGCAATAGAGAAAAAAGATAGGAAATAACTCTAAAAAGAGGTGAAGACATAAAGAAAACAGAGGAAGTCCAAAATATAACTAGGCAGAGTTTCAGGACAACCACGCAAATCTAACCCAAAGAAAGTAATATAGCCACAATTAATATCAGACAAAGTTCTTTTTTAAAAAAAAAATTATTTATTTGACAGAGAGAGTGAGAGAGAGAGCACAATCAGCGTGACTGGCAGAGGGAAAAGCAGGCTTCCTGCTGGGGGAGGGAGCTGGATGTGGGGCCCCATCCAAGGACACAGGAATCACGACCTGAGTTGAAAGCAGACCCTTAACTGACTGAGCCACCCAGGTGTCCCCAAAATTATTCTTTAAAGGAAAAGAATACTACTAGGAAGGAAGAAAACTCTATATAGAAATAACAAGATATAATCAAAAGAATATCACATTTATAGGTTTATCATTATTTTATATCATACCCTCAAAATAACATAGAAACAAAAAGAACTACAAAGTGAAATTGACAAATGCAAATATTTGTGGGAAATACCTAACACATATCTTTTAGTCACTAATACTTAGAGTAGATAAAACCATCAAAGTCGCAACCAATAGGTAATAGGTAAGTCTTGGAGATCTATAAAGCACAGTGTACTGAATATACAACAATATTACATTATAATTGCCATACTTGATAAGAGACTAGATCTTAATTATTCCCTCCACACCACAAAAAAGAAATGATAATTATGCGACATGATAAAGAAGCTAACTATCACTACAGTTGGGCAATCATATTATAACAAATGTTGTAAATCAACACATACACCCAAATCTGCACGGTGTTGTATGTCAAATGTATTTCAATAAAAAACAAAATGGAGAGAATAAAAAAAGAAAAACCAATATCACAAATAATTTGAACAATGAGAGTATCAAGTTTGATTTCATTAATATATATAGAAGTCTCTATCCAGTAATTGGAAAGAATTGGTATCATACAGAACACATTTTTTCTGACCATTAGAAATCATGGCAAGAATTCTGATTTTCCTCTCAGTCCTCAACATAGAGTTAAACCCCAGTTTCAGAATCCTTTTTATATTTAGAAGACTTATGTCTGTCTTATGGAATGTAGGAAGAAGTGATGGATGTACTTTCAGGTCCAAACACAGAATATCCTGTGCAATCTTGCACGCTCTTGCATCATCTTCACCTAAAACATACAGAGCTGTACGTTAAGAATGTTGACAATTTAAAAAAGGGAAGAAGTTTACTCTCTATGTCATACATAGAAATGTTCAGGATGGACTTTGAATGAACAAGAAATAAACTTGTACTGTGTTAGACCCTCTGAAATTTGGAATTGTTTGTTGTAGCTGATAGCTTATCTAAGAATACAGAAATTAAAAATAAAATGAAAGCTAAAAGTAATTCTGTTTGCAAAGTTTTAAACACAATTATGGTAACTCAAGAGTTAAAGAGAAGAGGGTAATAAAAAATTTTTCAATATTAGAATTAAATAATAAATAAACCCAAATAAAGTTGGATGTGGAAAATTATATGGAAAGAATGGAAATAGAAACAAACATGCGGGCGCCTGGGTGGCTCAGTGTGGTAAAGCCTCTGCCTTCGGCTCAGGTCATGATCTCAGGGTCTCTCTGCTCAGCGGGGAGCCTGCTTCCTCCTCTCTCTCACTGCCTGCCTCTCTGCCTACTTGTGATCTCTCTCTCTCTCTGTGTCAAATAAATAAATTTTTTTAAAAAGTTATAATATTTAAGAGTGTATAATATTGAAATGGAAATAGATTAGTGGGCCAGTGAAAAATAATAGCTGTCATAGAAACAGACCTTAACTATATAAAAACTTAATATTTGACAGAGTTTGAATTTCTATGTTAGCTAGAAAAGAGGCACTACTCTACAATTAAAGCCAGGACAAGTGTTACCCATTTGAATAAAGAATAAAATTTAAAAAATCACTATGTCATACCCCACAAAAAATTAATTTCAGATTAAAAAAGGTCTTAAATGTGAAAAAGCAAAACTTTGTAAATTTTAGAAGAAAATAGATTTATGACTGCAGTTTAGAAAATACAGAAAAAGCACCAATCATAAAGTAAAAGATTGATGTCTTCAAATACATAAAAGGTTAAACTTTGTTTAAACGAAAGCTATAAAAAAAGATGTCAAAACAAAGTTGAAAAAGGAAGCAGAAAGTTATTCACTTTACAAATAACTAAGAAGGATTAATTTACCAGACTATGTAACAATTCCTAAAAATCAAGATAAAAAGGGAAAACATCAAAACAAAAAGAGACAAAGATAAGAACAGACATTTCTCAAAGAGATATATGAATTAATGTCTAATAAACTTGGGAAGGGCACAACGTTACTTTAATTATCAGGGAAATACAAATGAAACCACATTTTACGTCTATTTGATTGATGACAGTTTTAAAGTCTAACCTGCTAGGTGTTGTGATGTATGTGAAATGGAGTAGAATTCTTAAAAGCTGCTAGTTGGAGAATAAATTGGTATAATCATTATAAGCTCCAAATTTAACTCCTAACTTTATTCTCCAGAAAAACTCTTGCATAAGTGCCCCCAAGAGACATGTACAAGTGTTTGCAGCAACACTGCTTCTAATGGAAAACAAACAAACAAGCAAATAGCTCTCAATAAGAAATCGGATTAGTAGGGCACCTGGGTGGCTCAGTGGGTTAAAGCCTCTGCCTTTGGCTCAGGTCATGATCTCGGGTCTTGGGGCCTCGCATCGGGCTCTCTGCTCAGTGGGGAGCCTGCCTCCTCCTCCTCTCTCTCTGCCTGCCTCTCTACCTGCTTGTGATCTCTCTCTTTGTCAAATAAATAAATAAAATCTTTAAAAAAAATTAGATTAGTAAAAATGTGGTATAATCATACAGTGAATATTAAACAGTAGTGAAAATCAGTAACCTGTAGCTATAATATAACATGGATGAATCTTAGGAACATTTTTCAGTGAAAAGGAAGTTGCAAAAGAATATAGACAATTTTTTAATATTTTATAAAGTTCAAAAATAACCCAAAGCAAACTACATAGTTTAGCAATATATACATGCTTATTGGAAAACCTATGAAGATGACCTAGGAAGTGACTTGAAGTATTTATTACTACAAGTACTTCTGGGAAGGGACAAAGAAGTAGGGAGGAAATAGAAGGGACTGTTATGGCCTTCAATAGCATTGATAGCATTCTATTTCTTAAGTTGGGCAATATATTCACAGGTGTTCATTTTAAATGGTGCTTCATAACTTACATATAATATACATATATTAGTAAGGAAAACTGGGGGAAATAGACATTAAAACAAAAAGTGTTTCTAAATACACAGACTCCTATACATAAATATATTAAATAAATACATATTTACTCAAAAATATCATCTATTTTTTTCCTGAAATTGTTTAGTAAACATGGTAAAAAAAATCCAAATACTTAAGAAGTGAAATATTTTCCCATTGTGTGTTGCCTAAGGGAAATAGTTAAATTTGCCTGGGCCTTTCTTCACACAGAGATACTTCAGTTGCAGCAGTTCACTATGGGATGGGCCATTGAATTATACAGTTGATCCTCGAACAACATGGAAATTAGGGGCACCAACCCCACATTCCCCACAGTCAAAAATCTGCATATAATTTTGACTTCCCCCAAATTTAACTACTAATAGCCTACTGTTGACCAGAAGCCTTACTGATACTATACACAGTTGATTAATATGTGCTTTGCATGTTATATATATCATAAAATGTAGTCTTACAATAAAGTAAGCTAAAGAAAAGAAAATGCTATTAAGAAAAACATAAGGGAGAGAAAATGATGTACTTATACACTGTACTCTTTTTATCAGAAAAAAAATTGTGTATGATTGGACCCATGTTGTTCAAGGCTCAACTGTGTAAGACTTAGCAGTGTTATCCACTTTAGAAGGAGTTCCAATTCATGGCTACTTTGTAAATTTTCATAACACAGGAAGCAGAATTTGTCCCAGAATCAGCTAAATTGGTTATTCCGGTCTCTCCTCTTGCTAATGGCATTATTCCAAAAGCATCAAGTTTTTACAGCAACAAGTACATGTAAGACAACAAGCATCTCACCTAGAATAAAAGACTTGTCTTCTTTAATGATTTTAAATTTAATGAGGAGCTATGAATTATGATGGCTTGGGTCCTCATTACTATTGAGACAGTGTTAATAGCCATCTATTGTGTCAAACAACCTGGGTTTGAGTCTTTGCAACAATGCTTCTGAGCTAGGGCAGGTTACTTGGTCATCTATGTGTCTGTTCTTTATCTGTAAAAAAAAAAAAGAGGTGATGGGGGCGCCTGGGTGGCTCAGTCGTTTAAGCATCTGCCTTCAGCTCAGGTCATGGTCCCGGAGTCCCAGGATCGAGTCCCACATCGGGCTCCCTGCTCGGCGGGAAGCCTGCTTCTCCCTCTCTCACTCCCCCTGCTTGTGTTCCTTCTCTGGCTGTGTTTCTCTGTCAAATAAATAAATAAAATCTTAAAAAAAAAAAGAGGTGATGATAACAGAATGTATCTAGAGTGTTACAAAGATTAAATGAGTTAATTTATGTAAAACACCAGAACGGTCTCTGATACACTGCAAGGGGTATAGAAATGATAGTCATTATAAATGCAGATGGTAGTGGTGGTGGAGGTGGTGACGTGCTTCCTTCTGCATATGCAATCACCTGGGAACTTCTGGCTATTGCCCCACTAGTCTTAGAGCCCTAGCATTCTAGTCAATTCAACTAAATAATGTTCCATTTGGAAATTTTAAGAATTAACTGAGGAGAGTTTTTTTCATATCTTCTCCTCACCCAACCAATTGATCCAATGATAATCCACTTGTGGACTACAGAAATCCCCCACTCAGAGATCCCTCTACACAGAAGATGGAAAAGGGTCTTTCTAGTCCTTGTTTGGACCAGTTCATCAATCATTTATCAATTCTGAGTCCCCCCATAAAAAGATGGGGGGATTGTTCAACATTAATGAAATTCTATAATTTTTTGTGGTATAAAAATGACAACATAAAATTTCAGCCAAAAAAAAGGAGGAAAATAACAAAAAAGGAAAAAAGAGAAAAGTATTCAAGAGAGTAATTGGTCAAAGTATAAACGCCATGCTTCTTAGATAAAAAGGAGTTTCCTATACACATATAGATTCATAGATTCTGATTGTACAAGTACCGATGTGAGTGAAATAAGTCAATCAGAGAAAGAAAATTATCATATGATATCTCTGATATGAGGAATTTGAGAGGCAGGGCAGGGGAGTCATGAGGGGTAGGGAGGGAAAAAAATGAAAGAAGATGGGACCAGGGAGGGAGACAAACCATAAGAGACTCTTAATCTCAGGAAACAAACTGAGTGTTTCTAGGGGGTGAGGGCAGGGAGAGCTGGGGTGTCTGGGTTATGGACATTGGCGTGGGTATTACTTATGGCGAGTGCTGTGAATTGGGTTAGACTGGTGATTCACAGACCTGTATCCCTAAAGCAAATAATACATTATATGTTAATAATAATAATAAAAAGTACCAGATGCAATAGTTCCCTTAACAAACATTCTCTATGCTGGTGGCATGGTTTAATAAAAAAACTAAGAACAATCCCTCATCTTCTTTGCCACTTGTAGTTAGAATGAACTGCTATGTAGTGCTTAGGCAAACTGAAATTTTCATTTTGAAACAAGACATTTTCCAAACCAAACTGATTCAGCTTCTTAGAGGTATATTTGCAACCAAGTCATTTGGGTGCTCTTACAAAGAAAAAATGGCCATAAAACTAAAATATTCTAGAGAAAAGAAAGGACAGTTCCCTTGGTGACCCATAAATATCTAACACTTTTCTTTATCTACTGGCTCCCTCCAATTCTTACAGAAGCCATTCCAAAATCTTTTTTACAGTCAAGTCACTGTACTGAACACCTGAAACTAATGTAACATTATGTGTCAACTATACATCAATAAAAAGAGAAAACCTTTTTAAGACAGAAGATGCATTTTGGACTGAAGATATATGTGTCTATTTGAGATGTATTGAGGTTGTGTTTGCTCAGCATGCACACTATTTCAGCTTTAAGGGTTTTGACACAAAATAAAGGAGCTGAAGTTCTCCTAATCAGCATCACTTCTTGACCCACTGCTGGCTATCATGGAATCAAGAGTTAAGAATGGAGAATGAACGGTTAAGTTAACAGTAGTGAGAGGAAAAAAGATCCATTATATTCCTGTCATGTGCCAGGCATTATACTGTGCCATCCAACCAATATTTGCCACCTAACTATGATATACCATTACTATCTTTTTTTAAAAAGATTTTATTTATTTATTTGACAGAGAGAAACACAGCGAGAGAGGGAACACAAGCGAGAGAGGGGAGTGAGAGAGAGAGAAGCAGGCCTCCCGCCGAGCAGGGAGCCCAATGCGGGGCTCGATCCCAGGTCTCCGGAATCATGACCTGAACCGAAGGCAGTTGCTTAACCAACTGAGCCACCCAGGTGCCCCTATACCATTACTATCTTAAGCACTTGCATTACAAAGTGACTTAATCTACTAGGGAATAAACCATTAGAGTCTTGTTAGAACAAAGAGATTGAATACATAATAGATGTGTACTGTACATTTAAACACAATACAACATAACCCAGAAAAACAAGTGACCTAAGAGCAAGCTACCGGGAAACAAACTACTTGGGAAGATCAGAAAAGATTACAAGGAGGTGAAACCATCTGTAGATGGAGGCTATCAAAAAATCAGTGGAAACTCACCAAGAGAGTTCATCAGGTAGAGGGGAAAACCTATTGTTAGCAAAATTTCAGGTTCCCAAACAATGAGCATGAGTAGAGACCTGAGATCTTAACAACCTCAAGCCAAAACATACTTTTAATATAATCTTGTCAATCATATGAAATGAAAAACAGGAGGGAAGAGCAAGAAGACTGGGATTACAGTTGCCTGATGACCATTGCTGCATGCTGGGAATAGAGAGCAAAGAATGGAGCAAGGCCTGCTTATATGTACTCTCAAAACACTGTGACTATAGTTACCACCCAACCTGGCCAGATTTGCATCTTGAAAGACAATACTCAAGTTATTATTCTCTCTCTTCCTTTGGGTGAGAGGGCGAGGGTTGATGTAGACTTCCATTCCCCAGCCTAAAAGTGATTTAAGTGCTTGATTAGATTGTAAAGGGAGAAGGAAAAAAAAAAGATTCTATGATGATTCCTGGCTTGGTCTGCAGTGTAGGTGGTGATGTCTACATTTTCTGTCTAAATGGGGAATTCAGGATGAGGGGCTCATTTGAGAAGAAAGATGATGAGCCTGGTTTGGGATATGTTAATGTTATGCTGTTTGTAGGACACCAAATGCAGGTTCTGATTGTAATTTGGAAATACACGTGAAAACGCTGAGAAATACGTCAGGATCAGCCACTTAAGACTGTCTTAAACATAATTTCAGGGGCGCCTGGGTGGCTCAGTTGGTTAGGCCACTGCCTTTGGCTCAGGTCATGATCCTGGAGACCCAGGATCGAGTCCCATATCAGGCTCCCGGCTCAGCGGGAAGCCTGCTTCTCCCTCTCTCACTCCCCCTGCTTGTGTTCCCTGTCTGGCTGTGTTTCTCTCTGTCAAATAAATAAAATCTTTAAAACAAAACAAAACAAAACATAATTTCACGAACTGATGGGGCACAGCCTTACTAAGACTAATGCAGTTGGGAAGCTGTCATGTTTGGACCTGCTCAGAGCCTGGTCCCTTGCAAATTTATCTTGGTGATGGCATGCTGGAGATCCTCTTGATGGCACCACCTGGCCCTGATACCAGAGCCACTGCACATTCCCTTCCTTTTATTTATTTATTTTTAAATTATCATTATTTTTAATAATTTATTTTCTTTTTTCAGTGTTCTAACATTCGTTGTTTATGCTCCACACCCAGTGCTTGCATGGAGCACATTTCCTTTTAAACACTGCATGTCACATACCTCTTTCCTCCTATCAGGATTTCTCTCCAATGATCAACCATCATAGACCTACATCTACCATGATGTGTACCAATCCAAATCTCAGATTATCAAAATTCTTATTGCTTCACAAATGAGTATTTGTTTCTCTTTTATCTCCAAAACATGTTCAAATTTCCTCTTTCAAAACATGCATATGGGGCGCCTGGGTGGCTCAGTTGGTTAAGCGACTGCCTTCGGTTCAGGTCATGATCCCGGAGACCCGGGATCGAGTCCCACATTGGGCTCCCTGCTCGGCAGGATGCCTGCTTCTCCCTCTCTCACTCCCTCTGCTTGTGTTCCCTCTCTGGCTGTGTTTCTCTCTGTCAAATAAATAAATAAAATCTTTAAAAAAAAACATGCATACACACACACTCACACACACATGCACCTTGTTTTGCTTTCAGCTACTGAACTCTTTTTTCCCTTTAGTTCATGGCCATTCCCTTCAAATAAATAGTTCCTACTTCAGCTTATATCTCCTAACCACTCATTATTGCCTTAAATCCTTTCTATTTGGGTTTTGTAACGACCATATTAAAAAGATGTCTCTATTCTGCCACAGACTGATTTCTTGCCAAATCCAATGACCTTTTCTCATGTCATTCTCTGTAGAAATTGACAGTGCCTGGAAATTCTCTTCTCTTTTGAACTTTGCTCTCCTGGTTCTTATCTTATTTCTTTAATTTTTTCTTATTCATTTTTTTACTCCTTTTACTCATTCAACAAATGTTTACGAGGCACTGAATTTTTACTTTTAAAATGTGTCATAGTTTAATGAGATAAAGTAGTAGGTGGGTTGGATTTAGGCAAACCCATGGGAAACCAGCAAATTAGTGGACATTTGGATGGTGAGCAGATTCAGACTATGGAGAGTTATTCCTATTCATTTATTAATGCCATTATGTTGTGATACACTGACAACATATATCACATAAGATATATATATATATATATATATACTTATTAACTACACCAGAACCTTCACTGCTCATTCTGCATAATTTATTTCTTAGCAATCCCTCTTCTGATCTACACATGCTTCATTTCTGTGTATTAATACCACAGCTCAAGTCATAACCATCTTTCTCAGTTAAGAAGCCATTCTGTTTTTTCTATCTGTGTGACCCTTAGCATGTGATTTAACCCCTTTGTGTCCTGCTGGTTAAATGGGAACTAAGCTATTGTTATTTAAGATGACTTCAGATATTTTGCTTGTCATCCTTTCACATGTTTATGTTACGGTTCAACTTTTGATGACAGTAATAATGATGGTTATCATTTATTACACACTTAATATGAGCCAGGCATTGTGATAAGCACCATGCCACAGAATTGCTCTATGACACTGGTGCTATGGTTGTCCTTAACTTATATATAGTCATACTGCTGATAGGCTAGCATGTGATGCATAGCTGTGAAATCCAGATTCTGTCATCAAAAAAAGCTGTGGGCTATCCATTCTTGCTTTCTTTAGTGAACTTTCATTTAATTAGGTCATGCTAAATTTGTATATAAAAACAGGGGTACATTTTCCTGCAGGTGAGAAAACTGTCAAAGAAAATGCTTCCATAGACTGTAGGAAAAATACAGGCTGGCTAGAATCATGAAAGGAAATGTGACAAAGTTCTGGATAAATCCTGGGATTATGCAAGCAGGGGAAAAAATGATTTGCGGGTTTGCTTTGGCAACTTGTTTCTTAATATTCCTGTATATGAAACTTTCTGTCTTTCCAAGTTCCCAACCCTATTTCGTGAGCTGTCCTTGACAAGCTGGCCATCGGGTTCTGTTTAACTCTCCTTTTCACCCCAGTTTACCTTAATACTTAATTTAAGAACCTAGAAGGAAATGCTTAAGCAACAGAAATAAATTTGAAGAGGAAGATAGGTCAAACCCTGGGTTTGCCTATAAATGGACTATTTTGATAGAGTTGGGTTTGATTCTTATTTTTGGCCCTGAAGGTGGTACGTGTGTGTGGTACACTGGCCAGGAAGGGAGGGAGAGGTCTGCAAGCAAATGGCACATGTTTCCATTTGTTTATGTTCAGCACTTTAATAGCTTTAGTATTTGCACAGCTGAAGGAACGGAAAGCACCCTGAGAATAGACACCAGGAGGAACTCTAGAAGCTTGCAAACGAGAAAAACATGACTTGGAAAAGAGCCACAAACGTTATAAGTAAGAAGGACCCCAGCCAAAATAAACCGCATGTTGGGATGCTCCATTCTAAAGGGAATCAATAAGGAGCACATTGAAATGATTACTCCAACATTTCTAGACTCTGCTTCTTTATTTTTGTTATGAAGGTATCAATACAGAGATATTCACATTTCTGCACAGTACAGTGAAAATACAGAAGCCTTTGAATCAGATAAAACAAATGGTTAATTACATCTCTAAAATTTACAAAGATGATGCATGGCGGTTTTATTTAATCTCTCAGAATGTCAGTTTCCTCCTCTGTAATTCAAGAGCAAGGCTAAAAAAATATGATGAAGTAAAAAGTTGTTTTATTTTTTTTTTAAGGAAATGTTCTTTGTCCACTTTAGACATCAATTTTTTTCAGTTTCATATGGTTTTACTTCTTCCTCTCTTTTTCACTTTAATTTTGATTTGGACCACATGTACTGCATACATGCGTTCACATGATGCTGTTTAGTACATATAATACACACAGTTTGAGGGACTTGACTTCTTTCAGATTCAGGTGAAACACCTCACCCTTGATTTATAGGCAGAGTGGGCTACGAAAGCGTAGACCAATGCGTGACCAAGTGGCCCTGGCTAGCAGACATGAACTACGTGGGGGCTGTAACAGTTCCTCATGCCTCTAAGGGGCCCTTAGGCCTTTGCTGTAGTGAGACCAGTTTCAAACTCACCTGCTTGTCTGATACTGTCTCACTTTGGCCAGTGGGGTGATCGGCATAGCACTGCTTGTAACAATTCTGGCCTTGTTATGTCTGGGTAATGAGATTGATTTTAAGCTGGGCCTACCTCAATGTAGAAAAACAGGAACCATGGAAGATAAGGCAAGCCAGTTAGTCATAGGAGAATGGATAGACCTTTTGCACACACCAAAACCCATGAGTCCTTAGACAGCCTCACCGGCTGTAAGTTTTTATACCTTTGTAATCCTTTCTCTCCTCCCGGGTTAGCACCATGGGCGACACCCTGAAGGTAGTGAATAACTGATCATCCTATCAGATTTGTCATTTAACATTAGCCTGGCAGCTACCCTGTTTGGGCTATGTGTGCATCCTTCCAGAACTGAGCTTTAATAAGGTGATGTGTTGTCTGCCCATCGAGCAGACAGCCAGCTCCCACATCCTGGGCACCCCCCTACCCCGGATCCTGCCCTAATCTCTAACTGCCCACAGTTACCTAATATAGACTGAAAATGGGACACGGAGAAACACAGAATTTAAAAACAAGGGGTGGGTCAGAGGAAGATCAATGTGGACCTTGTTTACCTCTTGACTAAAGGACTCATGTTTACCACACTGGCTGAATAAGGTTGCCTTTCATGGTCTTCATGGTGTGGATTTTTGTTAGGTGGTATATTACAGTGAAATTCACCTTATTTAATCCCTTTTTTTCTTGTAGCGAGTGGTGAAAGCAGTTGGAAACACACTGTGGCAGCCCCAGCAATAGAAATAGTTTGGTTACAGGGACACTGACAAGCTCTGCCAGAAGCTTCTTCCTCTCTAGCTTCCCAAGGCACCGAGTTCTTCCATTAGAATCCCATTATTTTACTTGTAAGAAAAAATATTATCTTTCATTGTTAGCACCATTTAATTTAAAATACTTACGGTCAGAACGCCTGGGTGGCTCATTTGGTTAAGCGTCTGCCTTTGGCTTAGGCCATGATCCTGAGGTCCTGCTTCTCCCTCAGACTGCCACTCCTTTTCTGGTATAGTGTGGGGGTAGGGGTGGGGGCGCAGTCCCGGGTCTTGGGTTGGGAGGGGGATGCTGAGGACAAAGGAAGATTGCAATATGACAAATGTAAGGGAATTTTAATCTAGAGCCAGATCTCTGTGCAGATGAAAGAGAAATATATTAACTGTGACTCGATTTAAAATTCAAATGCATTGGCTTTTGTAATGGACCATCTGAAAATGTTTTTTAAAAACCAGTAATGTTTTTTTCTAAAATTTAGCTTTGTCACAGGGTACATGGATACATATGCTGCCTAAAAGTTACAATATCAATGATTTGTTCTTTCTTCTTTTCAGAACACACAATAATTCAGAAATCAGAAAGCAAAGATATGCATGAATGAGCTTAAAAAATAAGGCAAGCAATTTTAAGTATAACTGAAAAACAAAAACAAGTAAGGTGTTATATTCTTTAAAACTTCTCCTGTAATTTAAAATACCTCCTTTCATTTTAGGGGCTCCTGGGCAGCGCAGTTGGTTAAGTGTCTGACTCTAGGTTTCGGCTCAGGTAGTGATCTCAGGGTCATGAGATCGAGCCCTGCATTGATGCCTGTGTCATGCTCTACCTTTAGTGTGGAGTCTGCATGGATTTCTCTCTCCCTCTCCCTTCTCAAATAAATAAATTAATTTTTAAAAATCTCACCTTCACAAAAATTAAAAAATAATAAAAAATTTAAAAATCTCCTTTCATTTTAGAAATCAAGCTAACATAACAATTATTATCTGCTGAGGACCAGTTCAACCTGTAGAGCTATGTAACACAAAATTTGAAATATATGAGGGTTACTACATAGGAAGACTGGGGTTTTCTAAATATATTTTTTTATTTTTCATGAATAATGCAGTCAATTGTTCTAATCCTTTCATATTGCAGGAATAATAATAGTAAATAAAAATATTTATTACGCTTTTATTAAGTATCAGAAATTTCTAAAATTGTTACATGTAAAATGTACATGACATGATGTGGTAGAAACTGTAATCTCCGTTTTATAGGTAAGAAAACTAAAGTTCAGGATATTTAACTAATAGCACACTACTGTAAATGCTAGAGCCAGGAATTTAAGGGCAATTGGGGAATCTTAGGAGGGAATTTAAATTCATTTGGCTTTGGCAAACTGGTTTCTCATTGGTATCTAATTCATATCTTAATGCAAACAATGGCTTAGAAGCAATTGTAATAGGTTAGCTTAAACCTACTACTACTTTGAACCATGATCAGGCAGTCCTACAATCAGGCACCAAAGGATAACCTATTTCAATCTCATTCAAAACAATTTCTCCTATAAGTGACCACCATCTTCCTTTATTCAAGTTACTCTTCACTTATTAGAATCCTATTTTCTGCCACATGTTTGACATAACAGGAAGGGAATTCCAAAATCATACCAAACCTTTAATGCATTCCACAATTAATCTCCAACCCACTCATTTATTCACTTATTCAATGAATATTGAATGCCCACCGCATACTAGTCACAATTCTTGATGCCTAAGCCTTTATGGAATTACTTGTATTTTGGTAGGAAAAAGAGACACTAGCTAGATAAAACAATGTCAATGAGTTCTTGTGTCAATATCTGGGAGTTGTCACACAGTAACCATTTCTCTCCTTTGTCAGTACGTCAACCTCTGAACTTTAGCTGGGAATACAGCCACATAGAATAAAATCTACATTTCCTAACCTCTCTTAAGCTCTATATGGCTACTTGACTAAGTTCTGGACAAAGGGATATAAGCAAAAGAAATCTAAGCAATGTCAGAACAACTTCTGAAGAAGAGACAGTGTGCCTTTCTCATTCCTTTCTTCTTTTTCTGCTAACTAAAATATGAATGTGTTGGCTAGAGCTCGAGTATCCACGTTGGCCCAAGGGGATTGCATTTTAGAGATAATGGAGCAAAACATTAGAAGATAATTTAGCCCCAAATGATTATGTCAATCACATCGATCCTAGATTATTTACCTCTGCATTAAGTTTATATGTGGGAAAAACAAATTTCCATCTTTTTAAAATTTCTGTTTGGGGGGGGTTTACTTCACTTCCATTTGACTTTCATCTTAATGAAAAACATGAATAAAAATAAATCAAAATTAGGGACCAGGGAATGGCACCATGTGATAGTTTAGACAAGGTGACTAGGGAAGTGCTTTAAAAGGAATCAGTAGCTGAGTGGAGTCTTGACTGCATGAGAGAGTGAGCTGTATGGGTAGAGGAAGAACATGTTACAGCAAGCAGGAAATAGTAAAAGCAAAAGCTCATAAATGAGAGCATACTTCCTCTGTGTTCAAGGACCAGCAAGGAGGCCAATAAGGCCTACCTTCCAAATGTTAATCCTGTCATTCCCCCAAACAGTAATCCTTGATTTCAGACTTCACAAAGATTAGTCAGCTTTGTAGGCACTGTTATTTATAGGGTCTCTTCAAAAAATATGATCCAGTTATGAGTCTAAGCTTTTACTCAAATAGCCTCATGGCTCAACTTTTAACACCATTTTCAAGTGTTCCCCCACTTCACCATTCAAATATTACCCATTTTTCTAAATCTAGCATAAGTGCTCAGTCCTGCTTAAGGTATGGCTTTACTGATCCACCCCATATTGCTTTCTTCATTCTTGAAACTCCATAGATATTATTGTCCATACTTTCTTTGTAATGGTTAATGATCTATCATTCTGGTCTAATTCACGTTTGTGTCTCTTGCCACCTCAATAAGATGCAGCATAAGATCTACATTTTAAAAAGTTTTAAAATCTCTTTTGGCTACTACCTCCTCAAAGAGAAGGTACTCCATAAAAACTTTCTGTATGTTCATTCAACCATCTCACAAATTAGAAACACAATGGAGAGAGCCTAATCTTTCCTTGTTCCTCCCTTTCGCCAGGAAGATATGAGTAGCTGAAGTATTTGGTGCTATATATAGTCAGTTGATGTCAGCTGGATGCCAGTCTCTTCAGAAAGGCTCAGTCCCCAGTTTGATTCAGAGCTGGGGACCATGCCGTCCCAGGCTCAGGGATAAAAACCATCGGGCCCAAGTGCCATCCATATTCCATCTCCACTCTTTCCTCTACAAATTGGGACTCATCCCTGCTGAAAAGCACAGTCTAAGAGCAAGGTGAGTATATTGTTTCCTAAAATGTTTTACTAGTCAGTTGTCTAAGGAGGCTGAGTTATGACTCATAAATGGGCATTCTTTGCTTTAAAGGGCAGCTGTTGATGCTAATATTAAAATGCCACCAACAAAGAGTCGTGGTTTAATCTAGTGTCCTTTCTGCATTCTTACAGTTTGCTAGAACTGATGTACCATGATGCTGGTACAAATGAAGGCCAATAAGGAAACAATGACAGATTAAAATACACTGTGGAAAAGAAAGAGGGAGGGGAAAGGAGGCAGCTCTTTCATTGTTTCTCATTGCCTGGTGACCCTTGTACAAGTGTATAGATAAGACTGGGCCTGAAACTCTGAGTATTATCTTCTGTTCACTCTGACACCGCCTGTCAATGAATAACATGTTCTGTCACCAGATAGAGAATGCATATTAAAGTCACTCAGTAGAAAGCAATAATAAATGTTCTCTTTCAAAAGGATGATTATAAAACTCTCCAAATGAGTTCTTCACATTGCCTCAATAATGTTCCTTTTATTTTCTACAGGGAACAAAAAACCATGCTTTCACATAATACCATGGTGAAGCAGAGAAAACAGCAAGCATCAGCCATCATGAAGGAAATCCATGGAAATGGTATCAATAAAAATCCTTTTTTAGCATTATTGTAGCTCAACATTAACGAAGATCCTTTCTGACGTTATTTAATATTCCTTAGTTTACTTCCTTTAAATTTTTGCTATTCTGTCATAACAAACCTGGAGCTCTAGGGGGTGTAGAAAAGCCTATGGTAACTAATCCTTTTGTAGTCATCCTTTCTCATCTGAAAGCTATTTTCAGATGAACAACTGCTCTAAAGGAATGAAGCAATCTGACAGCTGATGTACATTCTGCTTGGCTTGCCTTTCACATTTCACATTATAAGTTAATATCACTCTCAATTCCTTTTTTTGGCCATGTCTCATACTTGTCTTCATGGTCCAACCCACATGGCACATCTTGATTTCTTTTATCTTATATTACATAAACATTAAAGATATATTCTATCATCCTTTTGTACAAAAGCTGTTATGTTGGAATTCATATTGTGAATTTCTTTAACCCTGAAACCAGTCTTCATATTTAGTAATTGGTTTACTAAGATATTTTTGGTAGAAATGTACTTTTATTTATAATGTCTAGGGAAATATAAAGTTTATATAGTCTCAAAGCATATGATTCAAAAGAATTTAATATAAATTAGATCCAAGATGATATTCTACTCTTCCTTAAGTTCAAGCAAATAACTCTAGAAAGCAATGTTTTATAAATTGCATTTTGATTATTATTAAAGAAAGCCAACTTTATGAGCAAAGAATAGCATCAATTTTAGAAGGAAATGGGTAGAATATCCAGGTGCTTTTAAGGGCTGATTTGAGCCATGCCAGATATATCTGTGGAGTTTTCAGAATGCCTCCTATTTCCCCTCCATTACCAAGGAATATAACCTTTCACCTGAACACTATTGAGACCTAGAAGCATGAGATCTGGTGGGGGCAGCCGGGAACAGGGGTAGGTATAGTGTTTTCATATTTCACCTTCCTTTATATTTTATACACATTGCATAGAACCAATCAAAGATTGCTTTAGATATTCCCCCATACAGTGTAGTCATATCTAAAAAGTCCTGTTGTTAAGTTTTGTTTTCTATTTTCTGCAAAATAAAATTAGCATACTGGATTCAACTTAGTTTCCATGTTTTACTATGATGTCAGACTAGCGTGGAATACAGTGAGAATGATTCTGAATCAGATTCCAGAACTCAACTCGTACTCACCCAAAGTTCAAAAATTCACACTTCTTTTAAGTTTCTATGCTTCCTTATAGTTCCTGCTTCAGGTAGTTAGCTTGAAATTGTTTTTATAGTCTTCCTGGACAACAAGGAAAAACTAGATGAACACTTGAGTTTGAGAATTATTTACCTTAAAACTGGATTTGACATAAGTTATTTTCTAATTGCATTCTAATCATTAATCAACTGATCCATTTAAATAATGTGTCGGATTCTACTCTATGTTAGTCCTGACGTAGATCTACAATGGTAAGACTACCTTTTTCTTTTTCTTATAACCTAACTTTTGTGTTTATGAAATATAAAGAAAAACATACAATTCTATCTCAAGGGGGAAAAACTCTCCAAACTATTATCTTACCACCAGTAGGTCCTGGCCATGTAAAGTCTGCAGAAGCCTCTCTCCCAAGTCACGGGTAACTGTCCAACCCCTTTAAGTGGAGTCACATGCTCTGCTGTGTGTGGAGGTCAAGCATCCTGATAATGCAGGATGATCGCAGACTTTCTTAACTCATCTCAGATAAAATAGCTGTAGTATTTTATGAAACAGCTTAAATAGTTCACCTCTCTTATTTACTCTGACATCTTATATGGAGCTTTATTATTTGGGTACGACGTGGTGTCGAGAGATCCAGAGCAAGGGAATTGTTGTGGATGCAGAGATGAGACTGACTGCAAAGACACCTTTGCAGGAATAATCCTCTAAACTTTAAAATACTTCACAGCAGTAAAAAATATGGATAATTTAAGATAGAACATGCAACGTTTTCTATCTTAATTACGACACTTAGTAAATCAAACTTGGGTTGGATTTTCCTTTATAAAACTGAATGGAGAAGGATGTTTTCAAAGCCTTTTTCTCACCTCCTTCTCTTCTTGTGCATCAGAATATTTTCTTTTGTACATTGTAACTCCTTTATTTTTTATACCACTTTTCAAAAATATTTGGCCTGCAGAAGAATAGAAATGTGACAATAAGCTGACTAAATGGGCTGTCTTTTACCATGAACTGAAAGTTCACTCCAGTTCTTATCATCCGAGAGACACTATAGCTGGTGAACCTTTGAGATCAATTGGTAGGAAAATGTAAGAATAAAACAAGGAGAGTTTTACAACAGAGCACTTATTCCATCCGAAGGAGACATGACTGCAAAGAATTAATGAAAAATCCTACCCATCTACACTAAAATACATAAAGCTGGATAAAATGAGTAAAACTATAGATAATTTCCAGCCTCTACTAACTGCACCTCAAATTTTTACTCATTAGGGATCCTTTCAGTTTGTCATGCCAATTATGTCCCAGCAGCAAATATACCACACTCCCAACAAATAATTAATAGAAAATATCCCCTGACATGAAGGCTCTGTGCTTCCTCATTGTTATATCATTATATCATGATCATCATCATTGTGATCATCATCAATATTAGAAGGAGTAGAGCTGATGGCAGTAGTTGTCTTGTGTTACTGCTGTGAAAGAAAACTTCTGTGCTTTATACAGAAGTAAGAGAGCCATGCTGCTACCACCTAGCAAGTACTATTGTAAAAGACAGGCAAAAATACAAAAATATTTTTCCACTCTCTGTGCATGAATTAGCAGTGGGGGTAAGAATAGTTATCTTACCAAAGTTGCATGCCCACCAGCCCTGTGCCATTTACCCCTCACTAGTACATATTCTCCACTATTAATCCTGTTCCTCTCTAACTCAGTAACTCTTTAAGACGTGAATACTGGAGGAGGGAGAGAGATAGGGAAGCATAAAATGATAGGGAGTGATAAGTTGATGAAGGGGGGGGTAAGAATAGAAAAATGTGATGCTCTCTAGAGCAACTGGCATCTGTCCAGAAGTGGTGGGGAAAAATCAGAGACGGAGATGAACCCGGAGGAAGTATGGACCCTGAGAAACAATCAGGGGGTTTCAGAGGGGAGGAGGTTGGGGAAAGGAGGTAACAGGGTGATGGATATTGAGGAGGGTACGTGCTGTATGAGCACTGGGTGTTAAACTTAACTCACGAGTCACTGAACACTACATCAAAGACAAATTATGTATTATACAGTGGCTAACTGAACATAAAAAAAAAGGAAGTGGTGGGGAAAAGGAATTGGCATGAAAATACCAATAAGAAGAAGTGAGCATACATTGTCCCTAGTCTTACACACAGATATAACTGACAGTTTAGAGGAACTTCAGAAATAAGGAAGATCACAGGGCCTCAGGATGCTGCTTCAGTCACCCTACAGTTTTCTCACTGGGCCTCTGTTGGGGATTTCTTGGTATGTTTTTTGTTTATGTTTTTAATTTTTCCCTGCATGACTGGTGAACAGCTTTTCCCAGCACACAGAAGAGGACTGAGCAGCCTGTCTTTGTGAGATCAGGAAAAGAGTTAGCTTTGTGGTCTGAAAACAGGAAGCCTGGGTTCTAAATGGAGTGCTGTTGTTGATATGGTACCAAGAGCCCTGGGTTCCAGACGAGACATCAGATGCCTCATCTGAACATGAGGAGGTCGGATCTGCTGCTATGTTTAATTCTAAAATTCCATGATTCTAATTTACTGAGCTCTGATTCTAATTTACTGAGCTCTGTACTGTAGTCAAACATCAGCATATTTGAATTTCTCCAATAACAAAGACACCGATAATACTGACATAAATTGCAAGGGCATTTTGAAAAGTATAGAGTATAAAATTTAGAAATTCAGATGGAAGATTATGTGAAGATCCCTTTTGCTTTCCTGCATCATCATATCTTAAATTATAATTTTTAAATCAAGCTATCAATGTTAAAATTAGAACACCAAGAAGGTCTTAAATATCACTGATCAAATATGAAAAGTTAGGGGAGAAAAAGAACTTAACCAAATGTTTCAGTGTACAAGTTTATTAGTTTTCCTTGGTTTAAGTTTTCATATTAGCATTCCATAACCCCAAGAAAAAAGCGTGTTTTTTTTTGGAAATCAGTGTGCAGTAACATCTTGTGAATTCAGAGATTTTCTGATTCCATAGGTTTCTAAACTTCTAATAAGGTCCTTCAGAAAAACAGCAGCAGAGAGATAGGATAAATTCTAGTTACCACCCAAGTAGAAATCACAGTATTTAAGTCCAACCATACTGTTCTGTCATCCTCGTTTCTTTGTTGTCTTCTTCATTCTAATATGCTGTACATATGCATTTCATAAACATTACTAGATGATTGTTTAATTCAAATTGTGTGATTCAATATATTGGTAATCTCGTTTCTTAAATGTTTATGAAATTACAGTTATTAAATGATACTATTTTAATAGTAAATTTTTGAAAACTTTATAAAATAGCTGTAGAACTCGAAAGCACAGAGATACATAATAATAAGTTAAAGAATCTCAGATGGATTTCAAAATCAACTTTTTAATGTAAGGAAAATTATTAATGACCTTATTGTCAATTGTAGTCTTTTCGGGCATTATTCAAAATCACAGTCTAGACTATTATCTTTTTTTTTTTAGACTATTATCTTTTATGTAATATGTATATGTATGTTATATTTGAAATAAAGTGTATTTTATGTGCTATTATTCAATTCATTTAGGTCAACTATGTGCAAACAGGCAGAAGAGACCTGTGCAAGTACAAAGAAAAATCGTTGGCCTCAGGCTTCTAAGGAAATCGATAAGACCACCCTAGAGTATGTCAGTTTCAGTTAATTCCCTCCACAGGTTTTGCCCATTCTCTCAGAATTGCAGCTGCCCGGGGATCATGAGGAAAGAGTTTTTTGCAAAAGATCTTTTATCTTACTATGACTACGTGTAAATGAGTATTTTTACAAACTATGAATTAGATTCACTGATCTAACTAAAATATGTAGCTTTTGGTAGGATCAAAATTTCCCATTAAATGTGTAGAACTACCTGTGTACACATAAATCATTTGACCGAGTTTTAGAACGTTAAGGTATGAAATAAATGTGAAAAAAGGGACGTTTCCTTTTGAAGCAACTTAAGTGTTTGTTTGTAAGATTATGTATTAATGTAAGGTTTGAAAAAGAAACTGATCACATTTTCAAAGATCACATACTGTCTCAATAAAAGGCAATTTTCCATTTGGCTTCTAATATTCATAGTAATGGGGCCTCACAATATGAAAAGTAGAAGGAAAGTATACTCAAAAATATAAATATTTGAAATTTTTAACATAAGATATTAAATCTTAGTTTAACTACAAAAGTATTGTACATTTGAAGATACTACTGAGGAAGAATATTGGTTAACAATTATTTAATATTACAAGTAGTCTAAAAATTGTGGGTTTTTTCATGGAGATTAATTTGATTATGGCCAAGACCCTTAGATTATATGTCTATATCAATTTATAATTAGATATTCAACTGTTCAGATATTAATCACTGATTCTTGAAATAGTAACAAAATACAATATATCAAGTCCTATAAAATCTTTAAAGAATAAAGGGAAATTCTAGATCACTATAAATGACATCAGTAGGAAAGTATGTCTAGTAATATTATTTTCAATAGATGATCTAATGCCACAAAGACAACCTTCTAATCCATCAAGGCAAGGATATGTATCCTGGATAAGTTATATCATTTATCAGGCATCCAGATTAAAAACATTGTTAAGATCCTACAGAGCAGTTTGCAATAAAGGGCAGGGAACAGCTGAACTTGGATTCTGTGTGCTCATTTGATAGTCTCTTGGAACTTCTGCTCCAGTTACAAATTTAATTATTGCAAGAGAAGAAAACCTTAGAGAATTTACATATTTCTTTTGCTATTTGTTTGTTTATGAAAATATGTTGATTTAACATATTCCTGTGTCTAGTACTTTGCTAGTAAATACTTAACAACTGGTTCTCTGAGGTGGGGGGAAATGCCTTGGTTTCTAGAGTTTGCCATTTTTTATGGCATAAATAACACCCACTATGGCTGATTTCAAGCTACCAACAAAAAGGCACTGAATGGAGATTTAGGAAAATATATGCAGTACTACATTATATAGTACTGCCACCACACACATACAAACAGATATAAATAACATCACGAGCATAAATAATAACGAAATGCCATAAAAAAACTTAGAAAGTGATACTTTTTGAGTATTTATTGCTTTGTTTTTAAATACTTTATCTAATTATTAAACTTATATAAATTAATTTTAATTAGGGCTATGTTTACTGAAGTTAACTACTGGCTCACAGAATTCCTATCAGTTGACTCTTGTGAGCTTGTGATGACTTATCATCCAGTATTTCTAGCCCCAGAGGTTCTGAATACTTTCATATAGCCACTCAAAGCCAATTAACTCATTGTCTATTACAGAGCAGGAGGGAGAAAATGTAGGCTTAGAGGAAGTGGAATGGAGTATGAAGAATAAGAAAGGAGGTTGAATGTTTGTCCATTATTTTATGCACCCTCTCCTTTTTTCTTTTTGTCTCTTATTTCTCCTCTCTCATGATACAGACTTGCTAGTAACATTGTGCCAGCTGATTATTTCTTTGTATCCCTGACATCCTGGGTAGGTACTTTCCTCATGGCTCTCACTGAACATCTATTCCTTGTAGCAGCTTGAGTGATGGGTTCTAGTGCTTTGCTAAAAAGGAGTGAATGTTTCTTATGAAACCTGATGAGTCTGTGACCAGTGGTATATCTAGTTTTGTTATAGCTCTTCTTTCTGTTTTCTTTCCTCTTTCAGGCCCCTACTTCCGAGCTCTTAGGCTGGTCTTCCTCATTCTTCTCTATGACTCCAATCTTAACACTTTTTGGCCCTACATCAGTAATAGGAAGATCTGGAGAGAATAACTATATCTGCATGCTTTTAGCTGAAAATACGATAAAGTCAGAAGCCAACTAGCTTAAACAATAAAGGGAATTTATGCCTCATACATCTGAAATTTGAGGGTTTCATCTAGCCACTCAAGTATGCCATCAAGGATTCTCTGGTTTCTTTGTCTCTGTTTTGATTTCCTTGGGGCAAGCGTCACCCCAAGTCTGGCTCTATCATCCTACCAAGAACCTGCCAACAGTTTCCTAGGCAATGTACTTCCATGCATACATGCAACAGGATAAAGAAAGCATCTTTTGGCACAACATTCAGGAGAAAAGTCCTGATACTCATTCTCATTGACCTGGGTCAGGACTTGTACTTGTTTCTGAACCAATCACAAAGCGGGTCAACTCCAGTCAAACACACCCCAGAAGACTATTGTAAGTCACAGGGACCAGCGGGACAGAACCTACTTAAGTCATGTGGTTATTTCAGAAACGTTGGTGGAATCAGCTATTATCGGAGGGACATTAGGAAAAGGGACATGAGATAAAAACATTTTCTCAAACATCTGTCTGGAGTCATAGAATTAAACTTATGCTAAAGCTTGGAATTTAGAAGATAGGGAAATTAATAAAATAATATGCTATTCCTTTTTCTAATACCTCTTTTCATTTAACTATTTGTAATGACTCAAAACAGTAACAAAAATTGGGAGGAAGAAAAAAGTTGTGTTTCTGTTTTGTTTCTTTATGGAAAAAATCTGTAGTCTTAATTATAAGGAGAAATATTCCATAACTATCAAGGTTATCATCTCTGCATTTTCTAGTGACTGCCTGCTTTGGGGCATTTTTCATTTCCTGAAAATGTCCCATTAGAAAGGCTTTTCAGGAAAAACCTAAATGTGTTTAAAAACATTATTTGCAATATATTACATTATATAGAATATATATTTCTATAAAAGTCTAATGGAAAAAATATGTAGATTTTTGACCTTTTTTGTGTTACTCTTTCATTCTCTCTCTTATTGCTAATTGAATTATTTTGAGAAGCATTGAGATTCCCTCTTCCTATAACTGCACGAAGTATAAGCAGTATTGTTTCTTCTTTGTATCTAAAGGGAACTTGCTATTTTGATTACAGAATCAAAAAGTTGGGCACCTGGGTGGCCCAGTAGCTTAGGTCATGATCACAGTACCCTGGGATTGAGCCTCACATGGGGCTCCCTGCTTTGTGGGGAGTCTGCTTCTCTCCTTTTCTCTCACTCTCTCTTTCAAATAAACAAATAAAATCTTTTTTAAAAAAGGATCAAAAAATTGAAAGATCCCACCCTGTAACTCTCTCCCTAGAATACTGAGTTGTATAGTCATAGATATGTTGAAAAATAACCTAGCTTCCTCTTCCATGTTACAAGCACACAGTAACAAAGATTCCAAACACTTGCAAATAAACAAAAGTGAATAGTCCCTGTAGAACTCAGCAGAGTTGACAAGGCAACAGTTATGAAACACCCTCACTTACTTTGCTCTGTTCCTCCTACTCCTTTTTCGTAGGTAATCTCTGCCATCACTGGGGATTGTAAAGCATGTGAAACACAGCTTTTATTTATTTACTTTTCATACTGGAGAGCAAAGCTACTCTGCATTGCTTTGGGGGGGCTATGAATTTTTTTCACTAAAGTTTTTTTTAACAATACACTTTGTTTTTTAGAGCAGTTTTAAGTTTACGGAAAAACTAAGCAGAAAGTAGAGTGTTCCCATATTCACCTTCTCCTCCCGACACATAGTTTTCCCTATTATTGACATCTTGTCTTAGGGTGATATATGGTTATGGTTGATAAACCAATATTGATACATTATTAAAAACTAAAGTCCAGGGGCACCTGGGTGGCTCAGTTGGTTAAGCACTCAACTCTTGGTTTTGGCTGGGGTCATGATCTTGGGATCCTGGGATCAAGCCCTTAGGTGGGCTCTGCACTCAGTGTGGAGTCTGCTAGAGATTGTCTCCTGCTCCTCCCCTGCTCATGCACACACACTCCCTCTCTCTCTAAAATAAGTAAATAAAATCTTAAACAACAACAACAAAAAACAACTAAAGACCATAGTTTATGTTAGGGGTCACTCTTTGTGTTGTAGCATTTTATGGGCTTTCATGAATGTATAATGTCATATATCTGCCATTATAGTCTCATAGGGAATAGTCTCACTGTTCTAGAAATCCCTTGTACTCTACCTGTTTACCCCTACTTCCTCCCCCCAAGCTCTTGGCAACCACAATGCTTTTACTGTTTTCTGGATTTTTGCCTTTTCCAGAATACCATGTAGGCAGAAGCATACAGTTTGTAGCCTTTACTGACTGACTTCATTCACTTAGAAGTTTACACTTAAGAATTATTCATGTCTTTTTATGACTTGGTAGACTTTGTTTGGTGTGTGCAATAATTGTAGTTTATATGCAATTGTAAGAAATAATACAGAACTGTCCCATCATGCACCGTTTCCTAATTTTCCCCAAGGTAACATCTTGCAAACCTATAGTACATGATCACAACCAGAATATTGTCATTAATATGGTCAAGAGACTCCTGCCCATTACTACTCAAGCTCCTTATTTCTTTCTATATATACACACACATAGTGTATAACCTTTGGGGATTGGCTTTTTTCACTCAGTATAGTTCTCTGAAGATAGATCCAGGAGATGTAGGTTTCAATAATTTTTCCCTTTTTATTGCTGAGGACCATGGCGTGGATAGACCACAGTGTTTTTAACTATTTACCCATTGAGCACATCTGGATTATTTCTGTTTTGTTTTTAATTAAGAATAAAGCTGCTATGAACATTTGTATATAGCTTTTTGTAGGAACATGAGCTTTCATTTTACTGGGATAAATGCCCAGTATTACTGTTAATTCTATGGTGGCTCTTAACAGAAACTACTAAGTTACTTTCCAGAGTGGCTGTACCATTCTACATTTCCAACAGCAATATATGAGTGATCCAGCTTCTCCTCATCCTCTCCAGCATTAGGAGCTATCACTATTTTTCATTTTAGCCATTCTGATAGTGACATCGTATTATGGTCCTCATTTGCATTTCCTTAACTTAAATTGACTGATGATGTTGAACATTTTTGTATGCTATTTGCCATCTGTATATCCTCTTTGGTGAAATGTCTTCATGTCTATGGCCCATGTTCTAATTGGATTGTTTGCATTTTTACCGGTGAGTTTGGAGAGTTCTTTATATATTCTAACTTATTGTCACATACAGCTTCCCACTCTGTAGCTTGTCTTTTTATATCTGTAAAGTTCTTTTTCAGAGCAAAAGTTTTTGATTTTGATGAAGTCCAATTTATCAATTTTTCCTCTAATAAATTGTGCCTGTGGTGTCAAGTTTGGTAGTGTTTTGCCAGGCCATTGATCCCGAAGGAATGATCATGTAATTTTTCTTCTCTAGCCCATTAATATGGCGGAATATATTGATTTTTGAATATTGAACCAGTGAGTATCCCTGGAATACACTCCACTTATTCATGATATAGAATTCTTTTCATATATTGCTGAATTCTAATTATTAATATGTTTTTAAGAAATTTTGCTTCTTATATATAAGGAATATCTTTCACTGTGAGTTGTCTTGGTTTTGGTATCAGGGAAATATTATCTTAACAAATAAATTGGGAAATGTTCTCTCATGTTTATTTTCAGGCAGAGATTATGAATTGGGTGTTAATTCTTGAAATGTTAATTCTTGAAATGTAGAATTCTCCAGTAAAATTACCTAGCTCTGAAGATTTCTTTTTGGGGAGATTTTTTTCAGTTATAAATTTGATTCTATTTATAGGATTAATCAACTTATCTACTTCATACTGGTGATACTTTGTGCTTTTCAAAAATTGGTGAATTTTTTTAGTTTTCAAATTTATGTGAATTTATGTATAATGTGGTTCATAGCATTCTCTTATTATCCATTTGCTATCTGCAGTGTCTGTAGTTCCTTTAGTTCCTCCTCATCCCTATCATTGGTAATTTGTGTCTTTTATATTTTTGTCTGTGTTAGTCTAGCTGGAAATTTGACAATCTATTTATCATTCAAAACTCAACTCCATGCTTAACTAGTTTTTAATTTCTGCTGTTATATTGATTATTTCCTTCCTTCTGCTTGCTTCAGGTATATCTTGCTCTTCTTTTTCTAGGTTGTTTTTGTTTTTGTTTTTGAGAGAGAGATGCATGCAAGCCAGGGGGTGGGTGATGAAGGGCAGAGGAAGAGGGAGAGAGAGAATCTCAAGCAGGCTCCATGCTCAGTGCGGAGCCACCCTTGGGCTTAATCTCAGGATGCTGGCGTCATGACCTGAGCTGAAACCAAGAGTTGGACACTTAACTGACTGAGCTACCCAGGTGCCCCCTTTCTCTAGGCTTTTAAGGCAGAAGCTTAGATTATTCATTTGAGACTTTTTCTTTGTCTTTATTTCTTTTTTTTTAAGATTTTATTTATTTATTTGACAGAGAGAAACACAGCTAGAGAGGGAACACAAGCAGGGAGAGTGAGAGAGGGAGAAGCAGGTTTCCCACTGAGCAGGGAGCCCAATGCGGGGCTTGAACCCAGGACTCCAGAATCATGACCTGAGCCGAAGGCAGACACCTGAGGACTAAGCCACCCAGGCACCCTGAGACTTTTTCTTTTTCTTAATGTATGCATTTAGTGCTATGAATGTCCCTCTCAACACTGCATTAACTGTGTCCCATAAATTTTGACACACTTCATTTTTATTTTCATTCAGATCAATGATTTTTTGGTTTGTTTCCCTTGAGACTTCCCTCTGACCCATGGATTATTTTAAAGTATGTTGTTTAGTTCCCAAATGTTTAGTGATTTTCCTATTATATTTCTATTACTGATTTATAATGTGATTCCACTGTAACAAGAAATCACATTCTGTACAACTTTAACTCTTTTATATTTGTTGGGGTTTAGTTTATGGCTCAGGATATGGTCTACCTTTGTATATGTTCCATGAGCACACATGTGCATTCTGTTATTGTTCAGTAGAATCTAATTCCATAAATGTCAATTAGATCTTCCTGGTTAATGGTATTATTGAGTCCTTTTATAATGTTATGATTTTCTGTCTGTGGTTCTATCCTTTGTTGAGAGAGGGATGCTGAAGTCTCCACTATAATTGTGGATTTGTCTATCTCCTTTCTGTTCTTTAATTCCTTTTGTTGTTGCTGTTGTTGTTTGGTGCATATACATTTAGAATTTCTAGATTATCTTGGTGGATTGACAGTTTAATCATTATATAATGCTTTCTCTGTCTCTGGTAATTGTCTTTGCTCTGAAGTCCACTTTATTTGATATTAATATGACCACTCCTGGTCTATATTGATTAATATTTGCTTGATATTATCTTTCTCCATCCTGTTACTTTTTTCCTTTCATTTTTTTTGTAAGATTCATTTATTTATTTGAGAGAGGGAGGGAGAGAGAGAGTGTGTGCAAGTGGGGGTAGAGGCAGAGAGAGAGGGCAAGAGAGACTCTCAATCAGACTCCCCACTGAGCACAGAGCCTGACACAGGGCCCAATCTCATGACCCTGAGATCATGATCTGAGCCAAAATCAAGAGTCAGATGCTTAAGCAACTGAACCACCCAGGTGGCCATCCATCCTGTTACTTTCAACTTGCCTATATTGTTCAACTTACTTATTTAAAGTGAGTTTCTTGTAGACAGCATATAGTTGGATCATGTTTTTTAATCCAATCTGCAGTCTTTGCCTTTTGATTGATGTATTTAGAACATATATATATATATTTTTTTTCTTAAGATTTTATTTATTTATTTGACACACAGAGAGAGAGCACAAGTAGGCAGAGAGCAGGCAGAGAAAGAGGGGGAAGCAGGCTCCCTGCTAAGCAGAGAGCCCGATGTGGGCCTCGATCCCAGGACCCTGAGATCATGACCTGAGCTGAAGGCAGAGGCTTTAACCCACTGAGCCACCCAGGTGCCCTAGACCATTTATATTTAATGTGATTATTGATGTGCTGGACTTAACTCTATCATGTTATTTTTTGTTTTCTGTTTGTTGCCACCATTCTACATCTCTGTTTTCTTTTTCCTATTTTTCTATGGATTACTTGAACATTTTTTAGATTTCGATTTCTCTTTATCTACAGTGATTTCAAGTCCGTCTGTAATAGCTTTCTTGGTATTTGCTCTAAGAATTACATTACATATGCATGACTTATCAAAGTATACTAATGACAGGATGCCTGGGTGGCTCAGTCAGTTAAGCATCTACCTTCAGCTCGGGTCATAATTCCAGGGTCTTGAGGTCTTGAGATTGAGTCCAGCCTCGGGCTCCTTGCTCAGTGGGGAGACTGTTTTTCCCTCTGCCTGCCTCTCCCCCTGTTTGTGCTCTCTCCTCTCTCTCTCTCTGAAAAAGGAATAAATAAAATCTTTAAAAATAAAAACAAAAAAAACTACAAAGTCTACTGACGTCATATCTTTATTAATTCAAGTGAAGTATAGAAAACTTACCTTCATGTCCCTTTACCCTCCTCTGTTTATAACTGTCTCTTCTACCTACATTTATATCAGGGAGTTATTATAGTTTTTGTTTTTAACATCAAACATGATTAAGAAAACTCAAGAGGAGATATGAAGCTTGTTGTACTCACCCACACTGTCGCTCACTGTATTCTTTCTTTGATCCATATTTTATTGTTTCCCTTCTGTTTAAAGAACTTCCCTAGCTTTTTACTGTGATCTGAATGTTTGTGTCCCGACCAAATTCAAATACTGAAACCCTAATGCCCCTGTGATGGTATTAAGAGATGGAATCTTTGGAGGTGATTAAGTCATGACAGTGGCGTCCTCGTGTAAGAGATTAATGCCATATAAAAAGGGTCCAAGAGAGCTACCTTGTTCCTTTCACCATGTGAGAACACAGCAAGAAATAAGCAACCTCTAACCCAGAAGGGGGCTTTCACCAGAACCTCAACCATGCTGGCAACCAGATCTCAGACTTCCAGCCTCCAGAACTGTGAGAAAGAAATTTCTGTTGTTTAGAAGTCACTGGTCTTTAGTATTTGGTTATTTGTCCATGAAACAAATTCTCCTAGTTTCCCTTCATCTGAAGATGTCTCAAATTCTCCTTCATTTCTAAAGGATATTTTCACTGAGTATCAGATTCTGGGTGGACAATTTTTTTCTTTCAGTAACTTTGTGCCACTTTCTCCTGGTTTTTGCGGTTTCTGGTAAAAAATTCACTGTCATTCTCATTTTTCCCCCTCCTTATAGGTAAGTTGTCATTTTTCTCTGGTTGCTTTCCATGTTTTTCCTCTGTAATTTTTAGAACTTTATAATATGTCTTGTGAAGTTCTATAGATTTATCTTGTATAAGACACTCTTAGCTTCTTGAATCTGTAGATTTATCTTTCTTGCCTAATCTGGGGAGTTTTTAACTGTAATTTCTTTTTTTTAAAAGAAAATTTTGTGTATTTATTTGACAGAGAGAGAGTGAGAGCATGAGAGGAGGGAGGGTCAGAGGGAGAAGCAGACTCCCCGCCAAGCAGGAAAACTGATGTGGGGCTTAATCCCAGGACTCCAGGATCATGACCTGAGCTGAAGGCAGACGCTTAACTGACTGAGCCACCCCAACCATTATTTTGAGTACTTTTCCAGCCCCATTTCCTTCTCTTTTCCTGGGACTTAGTGACACAAATGCTGGATCTTTTGTTCTAGTCTCACTAATCCCCAAGGCTTTCTACTTTTTTTTTTTTCAGTTTTTTTTTTCCTCTGTTGTTCTTATTGGGTGATTTCTATTATTCTATCTCCAGTTCATGGATTTTTTTTTTCTTTGTCCATTCTCTCCTCTATTCTGCTACTAACTCCATCCATTGAACTTCTACTTTGTTATGTATTCTCAGGCCTAAAGTTTCCATTAGGTCTTTATAGCTTTTATTTCTCTGCCATGACTTTTTATTTCTTTGTTGAAGCTTTCAATTTTTTCATTTCTTTCTAGTAGCTTTTAAATTGCTCTTTGAGCATTTTTATCATGGCTGCTTTGAAATCTTGGTTGTGTAATT